>JAOEGL010000004.1:176828130-177015630 GCA_034509955.1 Urosaurus nigricauda
TATATTGATGGGAAGTGATTGACCAAGAAATGTTTCTTGGGTTGTGCTGGATAACTCAAAGAAAACATTGTCTTAAGCCAGCCTTAATCTACAGGAGCAAAAGGCGGGGTTATGGGAAGAAACTGGATTATGATCCACAAAAACATGTGTTAAAATCTACAGTAAGTCTTTTTTTGTTTTTTAAATGAAATAAACTAACACGGCAACCTCTTCAAAAATCACCCCTATCTTTATTTTTTATTAGTGATAGTAATGTATTCCTAGATGACTTATGTCCAATTATGAACTAACCTGAAAGTTCCAGTAGGCCCAATAAAACACTAACATCTACTGGCAACTCAGGACCTGAATGATCAGAAACAGAGACAGTCACTATGTTTCTGATTCTTTGCCTCTTAACTAGCTTGTTCAACCCCCACTACAATCTTAATCTATGCCTAAAGTACCTCAACAGATGTGCCTACTGTCATACCCCAACTGTTACAGATACAGATAATAATCAATACTTTTAATAGCAAATAATCTGTTGTAAATGCTTTCGAAGTGGTATAACATAAATACATCAAATGAAGTAACTCCAGTTAAGATTGATAATGTGCTGAAGAAGTGAGCAAAGCAAACTTTATTTATTTTACTCCAGAACCAGGTTTTTAAAATTCAATTATTACTCCATTATTATTAAATCAACAGAGTCAAAAGAAAGTTTATTGATCCTGTTTCATGGTTCTAATCTGGGGAACCGCTTTACCTCCTCTCTCCATATCAGAGAAAAAAACCTAGTTCTATTTCTCCATTATGTGGAGATACCAAGCATGAACGAGTGCCCCACTCCTGGATATGCTGTAGGAGAACTGGGTCTCTTAACAGTATGACAAATTATCATATTAGACAATCTCAGTTGCAGGTTTTGGCTACATGTGACTCAAGGAAATCATGTGACTTCCCAGCAAAGGCAGCTCTGTTAATGGCAGCAAATCATGTGGAGCCTGGTGGGTCCTATGGGCTGGGGAAAGGGATGGGCCTCAACCACTCCTAGGAAGTTGCTCATCTTTGATCAGATGCCCTGATATACAGCACATCTGGCTGTTTTCCTTGGCTTCCTGCTCCACCTCATTAAGAATGAAGTCATCTTGCCACTTGGGAAAAAATGGTAAACCTGCTCATGAAAAAGGTTGACTGAGTACTTTAACAGACAAGGCTTTCAGCCTAAACTCTGTACCAATCATCCTTGTCCAATTGTGATCTGCAAGGAAACACCAAAGGTCTCATCCATAACAGGGATAATAAAGAAAAGTGGGATGGGACATCTCATTTTGAATCCTGAAGGCATTCTCCATATTTTGAAGCAGCCAGGACCAAGAAGCCTTAAATATTCAGTGAAATGATGGAGCACCTAGAGCACTACTGAAGAGGCAGTATGGGAATCATAATACAGAAGATGGACATAATTCTGTGAACAAATCAGCTGTAACACATTTACTCCTAATTGCCACTTTGTAGATCTCTCAACCAGTGCGAGAAAATCTGTAAAAAGATATGATCTTTATCCAGTATAATGTAATGAACTACCAGATTAACACACTAAAAAATCAGAACTCCCTGCAACCGAGATTCTCTCTCACTGTGGTTCATGTGCTCCACTGATTCCTACTGAAACATGTCCATCTATATTTTTAAGTTGTTGTAGAACATTTATCTAATTTTTAAAAGTTACGTTATCATTTATTAAAATGTTATTTATAACATCTATCTTTTAGTGTTCTTTAAATTTTAAAAAAATCTGTTTTTAGGTTGTTGTTGAACGTTTATCTAATTTTTAAAAGTTATCATTTATTAAAATGTTACTTATAACATCTATCTTTTAGTGTTCTTTAAATTTTAAAAATACCTCCTGGGCAAACAGTAACAGTTGTATGGGTGACATCTTGAAAACATGGGTGAGAAATGTGTGGCACTCATGATGTTGGTGGATTGCAACTCTTGGCACCTATTTTACTGGCTATGATGGTTAGAGTTACTGGGATTGCAAGCCAACAACATCTGGAAGACTGCACGGTTCTCACTGTTGTACTGCAGTGGTCAATCAAAAGCTGAAGTGGAAGCTCCACATCTGGTAATATTGGAAGAGCAGAAGCTGGGCAGAGGGACAGAACTCAAAGTCAGTTATCATAAGACTAAACCAATAATTCAGCAGTATTTCAAAATACCAATGTTGGTCAAGTCATATGTCTGAAAACACTGTATGGGGGACAAACTAAACAGTACTGTATTTGCTTAGAGAGTCACTATCAGCATACAACTGCTTACTGTTTGCATTACTCTCAATATCACTGTAGTTCAAGGGTGGGCAACAGTGGAAGGCTAGCAGGGCACATTACCATCTTGGGAGATCCTGGAGATTCCTCACCACCAATAAAAAATGTTTTGCTTCCAAATATTTTCACCATGTTTTGGGATTTTAAAAAGTTCTCTCCTAAACTGGACTGCAACAACAATTTTATTATTAATTTTCTTGATTAAAAGTTTTGTCACAAAACAATTGATCCTCTAAGCAAAGAAATGTTTTTTCCACTGAAATCTAGTCCCTGACGTGTGTTTTTTTACAAAACACAAACAAAATAGTACAGCAGTAGCTAATCAGTTTCCATACTGGCACTCAAATTTAAGAATGAGAGGATAATGTTAAGCAATGTACATGTAAATGCACCTGAGTCACATAAAAGCTGAAATTGGAGTTCAGTTACTTTATTCCCCACTCCTCCCACTTTGACACATCTAATCTAGCTTTAATAATCACCTGAGCAACTGCAGCCAATCCATGACAGTACATCCCCAGAATCATGACCAAACATCAGCATTAACAGGCAGTTTATAACAAGGCAAAGTGGTCTTCATAAAATGACAGTATGATTCACAGTTTAATGTACGTGACAGAAAATGGGAGAATTGAAAAGAAAGGCTCTACCAAGTTAGAAAGCACCTTTGCAGTTCTTAGATATTCTTACTGTAATACTGTAAAGTTTATATAAGCAATAATTAAGGGATGACAACTTATTTTATATAGATAACAATTTTGCTAAATGGTAAGCAAAATACAAACACAATACATTTCTTAACCCATTTAACAAAGCTCTGGGTCCACATGAGTTATAGGAAAATAAACAAAAACTGCATTTTGACTAAGGCAATATTTGGTTATTTCAGTTAATTCCCTATAGACTAATTAACAGCTATGGGTGACCTTTAGCTTTGGCAGATTCCAATCATCCAATGCACTAGGTTTTAACAAATATCCAAATAGGATTGATTACTGATTCATGCATTATAAACAGCACAATTCAATGCCACTTTTAAGGCTGGAATTATATTCCATAATAGGCTGATTAGACTACAAATGAGATATTATGCACACAGCCATCACACTATAATAATGTTGATGCTGCCATATCTACATTAAACTCAAATAAAAACTCAAATATATCATTTTAGACGGAAACTGAACCTTGCAAAAACTATTTATGTTCATATCATTTGAATTAAAAGCATATTAAATGGATTCATTAGAAAATTCTCCTCTTTGCCTTGCTTTTTTTCTCACAATCCCTACATCCTTAGGCTACAGAATAATCTTTATAACTGGTATAATAAATCACAAAGTGTTGCCTTAAAGTTTAGAAAAAATGTTGCTGAGTGATTAAAATGAAGCAAAATAAATCATTCTCTAAATTATAATATACGAGTAAACCTATTGCTTATATAGGTAAACCTATGAAACAGCAATACTATACTTCTACATATGAAACAAATAGTTTTGGACTCACTATGGACTACAAAAAAATTTCTTGCAGTTTCCCCCCATGATTAAGGGACTAAGTCCTAAATCCAATTGTTAATACTTCTTAACAGAAGAGATCTACTGAATTAACAGGAACTTGCTAGGTCAACACTTAATATAAGCTCTTGCAAATCAGTGGATCTTCCCCAGTTGGAATTAATAGTCGATTTAGGCCAGGGTAGGAATTGTGTAGACCTCCAATTCTGTTGAAACTACTCCTGGTGGGTCAGGAGTTCTTTTGCCCAGCTTCATTTGCTATGAAGATTGGAGATATTCTTTGAAAAAGCCAGCAAGACCCCAGTTATCTGTGACTTTATTCCTGGCCATTCAGACTGCTATAATGCATTCTATAAGCAGCTGCCCTTGAATAATTATTTTCACTGGATATTTCGGTTCAATCTGGGTGGTACCTGGGAAGATGGAGGGTTGGGAGTGTGTACAGCCCTCAGAGGTTCCCTAGGTGGGGTTAGCCTCTGGAACTTACCCACATATACTGTAAAGTCATAAACAGTTGGGTTCCAGAATATCTGAAAGATCACTTCCTTCTAAATTCACTTCCTTCCTGGCTCATACCTCAAAATCTGATTTAGGGACTCTACAGACTTCCCCTAAGGGGTGACAGGAGACCGCCCCTTTCCTGGCTAGATTGAGGCTGTGGCAACCTCATGCCACAGCCCTGATCCAGCCTTAGGTGGGTGCAAAAAGGAGCTGCAAAAAGCAGCTCCTTTTTACACCCTCCAAAGGGTGCCATAGCCATGGCGCCAATGCTGTATGATGCCCCCTCAGTGCCGCTTCATCTGGATGGCATCATAATCATAATCATAATCATCTTTATTTTTACTCCACCTCTCTGTCAAAAGACAATTGAGGAAGCTTACAATTAACGCTGGGGGAAGAGTCAGGGCATCCATCATCAGGACGATGTGCCCCAAGTCCACCCACAGGCCAGTCTTTCGGGCCCGTCTGTATAGGACCTTAAAGTCATCCCCAGCAATCCAAATTGATACTGGCAGTGTAGTGGCAGCTAAAATTAACCTGTTAGATGTAAGAAATTTCTGCAAGTGAAGCATCTTAATTTGTCCCCCGTAGTGGAAGTCTGCTACCACAAAATCAAATTTCATGGGAAATGATCGAATCACAATGGATAGTTGAATATAACCTCCAAACATCCTCTGCTCCCCAACACCATAATAAATTCCAAGGTATGCCCTGCCACATTAGTCAGGTCAGCCAATTACTGAGGTGGCCCAATGTTATTCATAACAGCAAAGAAGTCTTGAGTGGGTCAAGACAGGTGTCAACAAGGATGCTGAAGTCACCCAGCATCATCTTTGAGACCACATCAGACACCTCAAGAAAGTAAACAGCTGGGCAGCTGCATGGCCAATAAATCAGCAGCATGTTTCTGCTCTCTCATTGGTCTAGAACAAGATACAAACCCTAAAACTGGTACTAGGGCATGAGAGGTGTAATACTTATGGATTACATATAACACCTCCACCACCCAATAGGTATTGGTGCTGTAGTAACTATCTGGGTGGACAAAGCAGAGAAGATCCACTCCAGCCAGCTCATGCACCCAGCCACAATAATATATTGAACCCACTTATCCACCCCTTTTACTATAGGTTGGCTGACATCCAGTAGCAGCATCAACAGCTTGGAAAGACAAAACATCTGACAGATTTCAACTATCTATACTTCCAAGATTAATCCAAGCACATGGACAACACACAAAACACACAGTAGTAGATGTCAGTGCACTATGTAAATGTAAATGCATTCCTAGGCAAGCTTTTAAAATTTCTCCTACACCAACTGCCAGTGATGACCAAAAACAGTCCAGAGATACCATTCTGCAAGAAATTATACTCCACTTCAATTTCTGCAACAACCACAGTGTTCACTTTTCACATGAGCACTTTGTGTTCCTTCTTCTGAGCCCTTCCTCTCAGGCATGGACTCTGGATGTGGTGTACAAAAAAGTCAAGCCACACTTCTACAGTGGGTGATAACGGTTTTATATGAACATGCCTCTCACTAAGATCTTTACAATCCCCATCACATAGCAATTGCTCTACAGTCTTTAAACAGCTTGGGTCCAGAGTATCTGAAAGACTACATCTCACTATATGAGTTTGCCTGAGTTTTAAAATATATGGGGGAGGACCTTCTCTTGGTTCCACCATCACAGACATGTTTGATGAAGACTGGAAAGTTTTCTCAGTGGTTGGTCACAAGTTGTGGAACTCACTTCCACAGGAGGTTCTTTTGGCCCCCTCCCTGCAGTTTTCTGCTATGGTTTGGTTCCAAGCCCTAACCCCACTCCCCGTGGATACAAAAATCTGTGGATGCTTACATCCCATTAAATACAATGACTTAGTAAATCAATGTCCCTTACAAAATTACAAAATCAAGGTTTGCTTTTTGGAATTTATATCTTATTGGAATATTTTCAAGCCATGAATGGTTGAATCCATGGAATCTGTGGATATGGAAGGCTGAATGTACTTTGTTTTAACTTGATGTAAGCTGCCTTGAATCCTGTGCTGGGAGAAAGGTGGGATATAAATTACAGCTGGCCATCTGTATAGACGTGGACTGGCAACATGCACATCAATGTCCCTTGAAGGTAATGGGACTTGAAGCCCTGTGCTTTTTTGGAATCTATCGGGGGGTGGGGGTGTCCAGAACAGAATTCTCACCAATACAAAGAGCCAGCTGTAATGAATTAAAACAAATAAATAACTCAAAGAAGGGGTGGTGCCCCATCTCTGTGTCTTCCTGTACTGACAATTCCCTGTAGTGTCACCCCACAAGGGTTGATTTCCCATCAGTGGCTGGTTCTGCTTTGTACTTTCTCATTGCTCAAAAATGTGAAGGTCTTGGTTCTGATATTCCTCCAGCAGTTAGCATACACCTTAATTCCATGGGAAAACAGCACTTCCATGTGAACTAAAACCAGTAGACTGAAGATACAAAAAGCCATTCTCTCCCACCATTTCTGCTGACACACGTGCAAACTTGCACTGTTGGTAAGCCATTTGTAGCTGGTACAGTATACGAAAAAGGAGAACCATATTATTTTCAATCTGGCTTCTTAACATCTTTGTTAAATCTTCAGCTTCCCTACCGAGTATGCACTGTTGTACACTCTTTCTACTACTATCTCCCCTCCAACAGCCACACTTCACATGCATTGCTATGCCAATGAATTATTTCCTAATACTTTCCTCCACTCCCCACAAGCAGGAAGCTTGCAGTAGTGGTTATCCTGGTGAACAATTTTGTAATATTCAATATTGCATATAATGAATAATGGTTAATTGACATTTCAAACACTGGTGTACAGCTCAGAGCAACCATGGTTTCCCATTTACTGTTCTACAGAAGGGATGAGTCCCTCGTATGCTTTACTTTAGAGATCTCAAATTGCTCTTTCTTGCAAAATGAAAAGTAGAAGACCTCCTACTGAGTGGTAATTTCATCAACAATACAGAACGACAGCAGTAAGGTAAGAATTAATTTCTTTACATATTTTGAATTAAATACTTATACTAAATTATACCTTGTACATACTTATATATCCAATGAATACCTGATGTCTACCTTCCTGGATTAAGTTATGCTAAATGAGAAAACTACACATTTTAAAGAACTAGTTTAAACTTTATCCCCTGAACTATGATGCACCCCAGATGTTCTAATTATAATTGGGTTTTTTTCCAGCATTTAACATTTTGCCTCTTTACTGCTGCCTGAAATTATAAGTATATTTATGTTCACATCTCAGCTGAAGAAACACAACTTTTAATTGTTAACAGATGCAATATCAAAGTATACAGATTATGGAAATGAAGGTGGGTTGTGCACTGCTATAATCCTAAAAGCTGGATCACAATTTGTCTGTGTGCTACTAATTTGTTTGTTTGTTCTGTTTGATCTCTTCTTGATGCTGCTCTGCACCAACACTTATGGGGTTTTTTTCTTTTTAAAAAAATGTTACATAAAAAAACAATGTATTTTTAGCTCAAATGACCCCAGCTCCCTTATGCCAAAATCCAAGGTTTCATTAGCATGTTTCTGATAATGCAACACAACTTTCTCCTTTTCTTCTCCCTGCAAAAGTCCTCTACATCACCTAAACTCTGCTCTAGAGTCCCCCCCCCCCCTTTCAGAGCAGACTGTGAGGAAGGGAAGCTCCCCAACACCTCTGTTAATAAAATTGGTTCTATCAGCACACGAACACAGTGAAATCCAGAGCTTACTTTCCTCATTGTACATATCTATCTGACAAAAGCACAATTCTAAATAAGGATTTAGTACATAAAATATTATAGTTTTCAAGGAGTCAGCTAGTGATAAAACTGCATGATAGAACAGATAATAAATACCATGTGGTTCTATGTTATTGTGTTATTTATTCATTTCAGTGTGGGAGCACTTCGCTTTTGACCTGGATTTTTTTTCTTTCCTGAAAAGTTTTAATTTCACATCAGTGCATCAGAGGTATAATAAGCATGCATACCATAGATTGTGTTTTGCTCTATTTTAAAATGCTGTTATCAAGATTCCAATAATAACAGAACATTGTGATTCACATAATAGCACATATCACTTGTCTCTTTGTCAATGACACATTTAAAAGCATCTTTTTATTAGAAACACAAATCAATACACTCAAGGGGCTGCAATAACTACTTCAGGCAATTTGGATTATCATTTTATTCCTTATGTTCTGACTTTAAGTAAGTTATTATTATGAATGGCATGAAAATGGCAACCTGTCACAATTGATTTATAAGCCAAAGTTTTTCTTTCTTTCTTTTTTTGATATAATTATCTTCCTGTTAAATAAAGGCATAGTTTATAAAAGGCAATCTCAGGTTTCAGCTCATGATAACTGTGATGCCTTTTAAATAATCTTTAGAAAAATTATTGCCCCAAATTAGCAACTATTTGCATAGACTTGAATTAAAACCCCCACAGAAAAAGCATTCAGAATACCAAGTGGATCTACCTGATATCCCTGACAGATATTAGGAAATCTGATATTCAAAAAAGTGTATGAAATGTTAAAAATGAAAAACAAACAAAATAGGTTAAACAATGTGTTCTCTGATGGAGAGTGTAAGTTTTCAAAGTGTTATACAGGGACAACATGATATGATCATTCTGATTTGCAAAAATAAATATAATTTAACTGTCCATGAATAATTAGATTACAAATTTAGGAATTTTACTACACGCTTCTTGGAGATGTCCTGTAGCTATGCTTGAATCTCCAAGACTAAAACCTAAAATGTACAGAATTATTTTTTTAAAAACTGTTTTTCTGTATAAAAATATGATCCACTCTTATGATGTTCATGAAAAAACGAGTATTACTAACAGCAATTAAAAACAATCGTCAAATACAATACCCTCAAACCCAAAGACACTGGATAAGATTTACCCATCTGACAGAAAAAATGCCCATCTAAACAAGAAGGTCCTTGCCATATGGCAAAATGCTGTTAAACCTAGTTAGGTTAGATATATGATGCTAAGCCTTTCTTTACTTTCTAAATCTAATGTTTTTGAAAGGAAAAGATGGTTAAGGTATTAGTCTTTTGTTCCCGCATTCTTTCTTATCCTACCTTATTCTTTGGATTGGATGTATTCATTACACTTCGAGTTTCTTTTCCAGTGTAAATAACAACACCAATTACTGTTCCTGTAACAAATATAACAAAATGTTTATATAGAAACCTTAGTGAGGATATGAAGTCAAAATGTTAAATAGGAGAAAAATAAACAAAAGGCTCACCTGATAAACCCAACAGTTTCTAACATAAAAATGCCAACTTTCCCTTTCATATATTTGAAGTTAGGAATTTGCTAGTGCCAAATATCAAGGTCTTATTTACATTGTTATTGTTGTTACTGTTTGCGTTCAAGTTGTTTCTGACATACAGAGACCCTAAGATGACTAGGGGTTTTTCTGAGGCTGAGAGTATGTGACATGCCCAATGTCACCCAATGGGTTTCCACGGCCAAGCAAGAATTCAAACCCTGGTCTCCAGTCATAGTTCAGCGCTCAAACCACTATGCAATGCTGGCTCCTCCTTATTCATATATTATGCTTTAAAGTGTCCTTTTAAATTCTCTCCTATTTATTTTTATTTTTTGACATTTGAGACACCTAGCATAAGCAGCTATTGCATTGAATAGGATGAAAAAGAACATGAAACCAGTTCAGGTAAAAGTAGTAGAATTTACTCGTCTCTTCCCCAAAAGAAAAGTGACTGAGAATTCAATTGCATTAAAAGTGAAGGTTGTAAAGATGTAAAATCAAAAAGGGATTGCCAGACCTGATGCTCAACTCATGTTCAACACAGTCAATTCATCTGAACTATATTTGCATAATTTAGACATATGAATGTTGGTAGATACAGCAATATATGATGCTAGATAGCTCATTTTGTTTGCTGAACTACCATAAGCAGATATCACCAAATATTTTTTTTAAAAAAAGATCCAGTTAAATCACAGAAATGTGTTTAGGGAAATAAATAAGAGAATACCTCAATGTTCCTGCTCTGTTTGCTGCTTTCTCAACAATTTTAGAAGGAAAAACCATAAAGTCAATAATCAATAGGATCAATAACACTAATAATACAAATGTATAAAGGATTCTGTGAAGCAGATGTGGTTAAATTGTTCCATATATAATTTACTTTTTGAAATCTGTAAGTAACGGGTACATTTTTAAAAATCAGTTAACGGAAATGCATGGGGTCTATTTATACTGTTTTGTGTATCTGGTGGGAGATAAAATATGACTGCCCTATTTTCAATTGGGAGGAATGAAATCAGTATTTTGAAAATGATAGTTGGTCCTTCAGTATTTTACTGTTACAGATTTTGTAGAAGATAAACACAAATTTTACATGCAAAATCCATGTCATATAAATACTATGGATTTAATTTTGGCTCAATGATAGCAATAATGTATTAAAATTAGATTTACTTGTAATAAGGAAATGACTATTACCCAGTGTATTAACAAATAATCCTAATAAAGAGAGTTGCAAATGTTACTGCATTGTAATGTTGCTGTAAATCTTTCACACTGGTTCATTTCTCCTTTATTTCAAGATGAGTTTTGCTAAAAACTGATGAAAACAGAAATTGAGGTTCAGGAGAAAACAGAAATTTTCTTATCATATTTCTGTTCTATTCTAACTATTCAATTTTATTTACACCCTGTAATTTTCCTAAAACTAAAACTCAGGGTTGCTTTCTGTTTTTTGGGACTACACTGCCACTTCAGCCTGGAGGAGCCCACTATGATGACAACAAATTTCTCTGGAATTTGTCCATATCTGCTCTCTGATATGATTTTAATACGATATTAAGTGAGTTCTCACTTTGTGATCTCATAAACACATTAATAAAAATTTTTTGTTGGTTTATGATGTGGTCAGTTATAATACATTTATAATTTATTTATACTTATGGACAAACCAAAAAGATAGTGTCAACAAATTATGTATATTGTACCATGGATACTTGCCTAATAAACATACAATCATCTTGATGGGCATTTTGCTCTTTTTGGACAGCCACCTAACCATAAAAACTGACACCAAAACCACAAATATTGCATGGTTATTTCCATTTTCTTAAATAAGTGCAGCTGGAAGGGTACTGCATGCCTAAAGGCCTCTCAAGATCACATCCATCTGTGAAACGCCTAGCATGAGATGGAAGAAGATACTTGGACAAGAAACACATGAGCAATTACTGTATATACTCATGTATAAATCTACAAATTTTAGTCAAAAAATTGAACCCAAACACCTTGGTCGACTTATCAATGGGTCAATGTAAGTACTGTACTTTAACTCTTATTTTTTTTAAAAAAGATCCATCCCTGGTGAAAGGCAAGATCATAATCTGTCCTGGAAGCACTGGCCCCTCTCTATTTTCTCATCCATCCAGCTTTTAGTAAGAGCACAAACAGTTATACCTGCCGAAATTTTTAAAAGTTCTTTAACACTTCACTGGAAGAGCTGTACCTGAATGAACTGTTTCAATTAATTCCCTATAAAAACTGCCACATTTCTCTGTTTATCATTATGAACAATGTACCCCAAGCAGGTGCATGGTGAAGGTTCAAATTAGTCTGGCAAAGCAACACTCTACTACGAGCATTTCCCCAAGGTGTCTCACCTACCACTACTCTTCTCTAATAATGAAATAAGAATACAGTGGTACCCCGGGTTACGAATCCCCCAGGGTACGAAAACCCCGGGGTACGAAAGAGCCGGGGCCGCAAAAACGGCCCCGGCTTACGAAAAAAACCCTGGGGTACGAAAAAAAACCCCGTGCGGCCCCTTTAAAGTAGCCGCGCAATCCGGCAAAAAAAGCGGTCCCCCAGGTTACGAACACTTCTGGGTTACGAAAGTAATCCCGGAACTGATTACTTTCATAACCCGGGGGACCACTGTATGTGGAAATTTAAATGCAAATACAGTTGGCCCTCCATATTTGCAGGTGTAACATTCACAGATTTGATTATTTGCAAGTTTGACTGTTCACACACACACACACACACACCCTGCCATGGCCCAGAAGGGTGCAGGTGCACTCCTGGCAGGAGGGGGAAAATGCCAAGCCCAGGACTGAAGCTGTTTGGAAAGGTGTGCGTGCTCCTCCTAATTTGTCCTGGGTTTTTCTCATATTCACATTTGTGATGGTCTTGTGGCCCTAACCCCTGCAAATATCAAGGGCAGGCTGTGTAGTTTCAAGAATGCTAAAACAATATTCCGGACAAATCTGAACAGAAAGTTGGTTAAAAGAGGAACAGGAATATAAAGAGGAAAGGAGGAGAAGTAAAATTGTTAAACTTTCTGTTATTTAACATCTTCATTCACTAATGAAACATGCAATATTTCTTACCTGAAGCAACAACAGTGCTTGCCCATAAGGTATTTTCAATGCTTAGACTTTCATGAACAGTTGGATCACTGTCTTCCTATAAAAAATATGATCAACATGAAAATATGATCACATGTAAACAAAAATAAAATTTAAAAAACACACAGTTAATAGTACCGAATGGTTATGCAGGAGTATGTGCATGCATGCATGCACACACACACACAACCATGTGCTACTTACACACAGAGAGACACGTGTATGACTCTCTCTCTCACACACACATACATTTCAAAAAGAAAAGGTTTTTTTAAAGATCCCTATATATTCAACAGAACCTCTTGAAATAGAATTGCATCTTGTAATCAGGATTCAGTTACCTTACACGTGGATCCGTACTGGACCCCCCCCCCCCCCCGGCTGCATAAGGTGAAAAAGTATATGCTCAATTCCCACTGATTATATAAATATATGGCGTTCGCGGTGTACCATTCATTCTTTTGCTGTGTGGCTTCAGTGTAAACTGAAAGAATATAATCTCTGAATGATGATAGCAACAGCAACAAAAAACAACAACAACAACAACAACAACAACAAGTGGCACTGGATTGAGGAAATGAACATTTCATTGCTATCTAGGGAATAAAAGAGCAATCTGATAGCTACCATAGGGCCAAAACAGCCTGTTCGAGCCGGCGTGGGGCTCGCTTGGAGCCGTAGCATTTAGATGTGCCATGCCCCCAAGTGGGAGAGAAGCCAGACAGGCGATTACACACTAGTCAGCTTCTCTTTTGCTTGGGGGCATGGTGCTTAGACACCACTTTCTCCAGAGCTGGCTCTTTCAGGGGAAAAGCCAGCTCTTTGGGATAAGGGGTGGCTTTTTCCACCCACAAAAAGAGCAAATAGATCCAATCCTTTTTTTTGGGGGGGGGGGGGAGATGGCTGGATTGGGGCTGGGCATCTGTTTTCCATGACCCTGATCCAGCCTAAAAGGGGAGACTCTAAGTCACCCCTTTTGGGCTGTCTGTATTTCCCCCCCCCCCCCCAATAAATGGGATGAGATTGCTTCTGGTAGCATTCTATATACTCAGTGTCTCCCTATCCTTGCTCATCCAGGCCTAAATTATGCTTGAATACACGCTACATAAACATGGAGCCACTCCCTTTCATGTGGAGCAAGGGAATCCATGGCACTGAAACCTGGCCATTAATTGCTTTACTCTTTTCTCCAGCAAAGCGTATTCCTTGTATTTAATAATAATAATAATAATAATAATAATAATGATTTATTTATATCCCGCCCAATCAACAAGGAATCAGGAAGGGTTACAGCAGTGGGAAAAATACAAAGCAAATAACAATAACAATGACATAATAAAACAATTTCAGCATAACAATAAATAACAAATATTACAAAACAATTAATAAAGCAAAAATTAATAGAAAAAAATTACATTGAGTTCAGCAGTTATTAAAGAAAAATCCCAATTTCTAACCCCCCATTTCAATCCTGGAAAAGAAACAACATCAATAACAATAATATAAACAATAAACAATTTAGGCCCAGGTAGAGAACGAAGTGCCTAGAGAAAGACTGTAGGCACTTATTGACAGTTTGGTATGAGGGGATCTGAGCAAGGGTTCCTCCCCCGAAACTGTTGATGTACACCAAGAGTACGTTTTAAGTTTCATGTGCAGTCACAGCAACTGAATTAGAAATTGAAACTGCAGATACTTCCTTACATAAGCAGGTCACCATCTAACTAGCTGCTTTATCACACTAGGGGGCAAACGGGATTTAAACAAAAGTTAAACTAGAGAAAACCAGGAAATGCCTGATGTTTATCACATGACATTTCCTGGTTTTTCTCTAGTTTAACCTTTGTTTAAATCCTGTTTGTCCCCTAGTGTGCTAAAGCAGTAGAAAAGGACACAGAAGACAGATTCCAAGAACAACAGACTCTAGCTGGAATAAGGCAATTTCTTTCTGCTCTGTTCTTAAAAGATAGGATGAACAATGGCTTTCCCAGAAACATCCTTTCAGATACCTCAAGACTGGCAATGTATTTTCTATAAAATCTGAATTAACACAGAGATACTGTTAAAAATCTAGTTCTCTTTGTGCTGCATAGAATTTGGAGAAAAGGGTTTCTCTCACTTGCATTTTGGAATACGCTGTAGATCTGAAACATATTGTCTTCACGTTTTGTGTTTCTAAATATTCTATATAGGGCTTTTTTTGCTGTTTTGTGCCTTTAGGACATGTACGACCTTGAGGTGACCCTATCACAGAGTTTTCTCTACAAGATTTTTTTTCCAAAGGAGCTTGTTGTTGACTTCCTCAGAGGCAGATCCTGTGAGTGTAAGACTTGCCTGAGCTCACCCAGTAGCTTTCAATGGCCAAGCAAGCATTCAACCCCTGGTCTCCAAGACTCATAGTCCAACACACAGACCACCACACTCGGCCATATATGGGGATGATTTTATACAAAAACAACAACAACAAATATCATTTCACACATATTTTTACACTGTATATAGCATAATCCTCCATGATACTGTTGCAAAAATCCTTCTGAAAAGCGTCTTACAATGCACAATAAAGCGAAGAATAATGGAATAGCACTAAAATAGTAATATATGCTGTATTTCACCAAGTGTACACAATTTGAATATTCTTGGAGCTCACACATTAGCAAGTTTCTCTTAATAAATTACAGGACTGAAAGAAGCATTATTACTTAAAATTCCTACTTACTCGTGTAAAGGTGCCTTCAAAACTGTGAATATCCATTTGTGGCTTCTGAGCATAAACATATGCATTGATGGAAAAAAGATCCTAGAACAGAGAATTGTAAAATATCTAAATATTTTCATGATACTAGTACATGAAACTGAAAGGACAAAATTCTTTCCCACTGTTGGATTCAATAGAACCCTGATTTCTTTTCTCTCTCTCTCTCTTGTTCTCCTGTGCATAGGCAAAGAAATACACCAGGACAGTGTGTATAGGCAAAGAAATACACCAGGGCACTGCAGGGAATTAAAGGGCCACTGCATTTCTCATAGCTCCAAACAAACCTTCCAGTACCCAGAAAAGTTCATAGAGAAGAAAATTCACTAAGCATTTGTTTTTACTTGTACAAAAATGAGTGTTTACTAATATGAAAACACAAATTTATAGGCCAGTAACTAGTACATATGTTAACTGCCTTCTTTTGATTTACTGAAATTCATGAAGTGATTCTTATATTTTGAACTTAAATCTTATAGTTATTTTTCGAAGAGGCTGTTGAGTATTTTGTATGGTAGTATATTTCATTATTGTTTGTTACTGGCAAATATTTCACTTTTAGAATTTCATTAATTCTATTCAACATTTTCTGCACCACATAGACCAATGATACAGAAGACTCCCCCCAAGTGTTTGTACATCCACCATTCCACCATAGTAAATACCTATCTATATTTACCCACTGGAATTGATTTAATCCAACAGGCAGAAATATGCACTCTGGAACATTTTAAAACATGGATGTTCCCACTGCAAGTAAATAATTCTAAGGGACTGGAAATATAGTATACTACATTGTCTATAATGATCTGTCATTTTAGCAGAAAGGAATGATAGCTCATTATATAATATGTTGTAGTATATATAATATCAATATATACTATGTTAATAGATCATTATATACTATGTTTATGTTGTATTTGCCAAGCCCTTCTTCTGTTATGTAGGTAAGATGGTAAGTAATATGTTCTTGTCCTATGGGTCATCCATTCAACCAAGTGGTTTCATATCTTTTGATCATGAGATATTTAGATCAGTACATATGTGTAGTTACCTGAAAAATATCAATTATAAAAACTAAGCACTGATTAACACAAACATCTTCTGCTTAAGGTAAGGAAAGTAAGAAGTATCGAACATAATCAAGTAGTTTTATTTACCAAGGTTCTATTTAGTTATAAAAGAATGCAACTCCAACCATATCTTATGCTTCACACTCTTCTGAATGATTTATGCTTGCTTATCCAACTATTTTATTCATATTTTAAGAGCACAAATCAGATTTCAACATCTTCCATTACAAATAATCTGTTTTTATACTAAATCATCAACCGTTTATTGTAAGCTTTCACACAAACTCCCATTCAGTATATTCTTGTTCTTCTAAGTTAGTTTTCATCAGCCTCTTGAGAAATAATTCATATGAAACTAATACACATGTGGTGTCCTATATCTTCATCGTTCACTTCTTCTCAATCTGTTATCACCTACAATTTAGATAATCCAGGCTATTATGTGCTTTATTGTGCACAGAAAAATAAGAGTCTCAGTACAGCAGAAAACTAATACCACACACATACTTGCAATACAATAAAAACTATTAATGAAGTGAGCCAAGCACGAAAGTATTCTTTCTTAACAGACTCCCAAGTTTTGTAGAAATTAACCTGTGAGCAAACTAAACCACTTTCAAACCTTTCTTTGATGAAGCACTACATCAAAATTTTCTCAAGGGCAAGGAAGTTCAATATAAATATAAAAAGATCAGCTAACAAAAACCTTTGTGACACATTTCTGAATTATTTCAAATCGCATTTGAAATAATTAAATTAACAATTTCCCCATATTGCTTTATACTCTGCTACAAAGTTATTGATCTTTAAATTAAAACCAGAATGATAATGCTTACAATTTTATTAACTCTAGTGCATTGGCCTTATAGGTAACTTATGACATATCATAATAAGAAAATATACTTTAAATGATATAGAGATAGCTTAGCTGAGCATTTCCCTCTTAATTTCAAGCAGGCACTGGAAGGATGCACACGACTGCATAAGTCATGAAACAACTAAATGATGGTACAGTAATGATAATGTTTTTCTCTGCACTTTACTACAATAATTTAGAAATAGCTCTGGAGTTATCAATAATGTAGAAAAACCTCCTCTATTAGGTCAAGGGCAACATTTGTTCACCTTACTTAAAGATCATTAAAATACATCCTTAATCATAACATGCAGTTCATTACAAATAAAATTGCCCCTGGTTCAATAAAACTAATTAAATGTAAATGGTATTGTTTACTGCTCTATGGATCTTTTGATATAAATCAACAAGTCACAATTTATTGAAAATTACAGTGACCTCATTGCTGCTAATAAATTTACTTGATCACTTAAGCCAGAGTAGACTATCCCACAATATACTCTGTGCAGAAAGACACTATTCCACATATGACTATGAAACCAAGAAACCTAACCTGGGTGTTACAGTTCTTACAGCTCAGCCATCATTAAATGACTTGTTGAAATTTTAATCCTCTGATCACATTAAGTGGTTTGGGAAGACAACAAAATCTGTACAGATCATCTTTGGTGGTGTCATCTGTTCTTTAAGAAAGCTCTAAAGGTTTGCCGCTTTATTTATTCTGGGTGTCACTGTGGATAAGGTTACAGTCCTACACTGATGATGGAACTGACAGTCCATGACAACAGAAGATACAATCCTTTACATCAGATAACTACAGAAATCAAAATGACTGACAGTTTTGGGCAAAATATGTTAACTATGTGGTGAAACTACTTAGCTTGCATCTATGCAAACTTCATGTCTTTTCTTTTGAACACAGCTTGCTATTATTTTTTATTTTTAAAGGGTTTAGTTTTATACTTTAGAAGCCAATACTTAGGTTCAAAACTCACTGCAAGAATAAATCCAGTTTGAGACCACTTTAACTGCCCTGGCTGAATGCTAGGGAATTCTGGGAACTGAGAAGTTTGTGAGACATTTAGCTTTCTCTGTCAGAAAGCTCTGGTGCCACAATAAACTAAAATTCCCAGGATTCCCTAGCACTGAGTCACAGCAGTTAAATCAGTCTCACACTGGATTATTTCTGCAGTGTTTTCTGGACCTTGATCCAGCTTTTTAAAAGCTTCATCTTTTTTTCCTGCTTGTGTGACAGCTATTCAAGCTAAATGAAACAAAGCTTACACTCTATTTACCTCTACTTTAATTTATTAGTTAAGTTCATGCAATGTTTCCAGATGTCAGTGCTAGATCCTGGCTGATGATATTAAAAATACAACAGGTCTACTTAAAATTAAGTTATCCTTGTCAACACTAAGGGTTAAAGGACATTTTTTCCAACTTGGAAATCTTATTAATTCCAGTTATACAATGACTCAGAATGACAAGTCAGCATTCGGAATTAGTTCAACAGCAACCTGCCCACTGGCTAAGACATTGGAACTGTTGCCACAGAAGTAACAAAACACATTTACTGTTCACAGGACATGTTCTCAAAATGCATTTTGGACACAGGTGCATTTGTCTGGTCATTCAGGGAGTAGAGCAAAGAAACTGTACACTTCAAGTGGTACCCACTCCCTTTTCCTTCCCTGATTTCTCTCCCACACACTATCCTTGACTTTCACAGAGACAGTGGAAAGTAAAGGACACCTTGGCAATTATATATCACTGAATGATGACATTTAAACTGTAAATTCTAATCTCTTTTAGCAGTGTGGAGTTATTTTTAACTGTCAAGTATACTTTAAAACTTTCATTAAAAAGTGTCTCAACATTCAAAATGGAAATGATTAATTCACTGTTACAACACTTTCTTTCACTAAATCCTGATGTTTTTTCTGTAGACTGCAAGAGAAATGTGGTAAGTTCAGCTCTTTCATGGGCAAAGTTGCATTGAGTGTAACAGGTAAAAACTGCATTAACAGGGAGAAGCATGAGATGCATATATCCTCAGCCATTTTAGTACCAGCCCAGCAGGTGGCATTCAAGAATTACTGTAAAACAGAAACTAGCCTATCTTTCATGCACTTAGTTTGGTTATATTACCTGTTAACCAGAGAATCCTACAAATTATCTGAATTTATGGATGCAAGGTTAATGTATTATGTATAAACAACAAATAAGAACTTCTGTGACACAGTAACTATAAATCACAAGTATTTTATAATATTCATCTTAATACTGTCTGGAAGATTTTAATTAATTTTGTTTCCATGAACCTTGACGGTCCTCTTTACTCAGTTATTTGGTAACTTATGAGATCCTTTTATGTGTATGGTGCATCCTCTGTTCCATTGTGACTCTGCTGCAGTTAAAATGTGTTATACAAATCACAAACAAAAGCACAGAAATAAATTGATAGATTTCATGATTTCTATCTACACGGAGTTGTTTCCACCTCTACCCTGTTCTCCCATAGCAGTTTCCTCCTAAGAGTTAGCTAACTCAGCTTGGTGATAGCCAGAGAAATCACATGTCTTTAAAGGTACACATTGTTGTGCCCAAGTTGAGTGCAAATAAAATTGATCCTGAGAGATGCATGCTCCCATAACTTTAGCAACAAGAGCAGCTATACAAGGCAATGGTGTTCAGAGAACACAATGTCAATAGTACAGAATTAGTTCCATAATCCATGATTCAAAAATTCCATTGTGTATTCATTCATATTTTATATTAAATGGCATGCATGTTAAACAAATAGTGAGTCTCGTTATAACTATAGCTTACTGCTTTTATTTTGAGAAACTGGAGTAAATGACCAATACATTTCTGAGTTTAAGTGGTAATATTATTTCAAAATGCAAAAATAAAATAAAATAAAATAAATCTTAAAATAGCAAATATTTTGCATGATATCAAATAATAGAAAAACTAAATGTTCAGCACAAAGTTTAAAATAATTAAATCTTAAATACTTAAGATCCCAACTTGGATCAGTCTTCTGTTTAATTTAGTACCTTAAATTAGAATTTCAGCTAACATCATGATGTGTACAAGTAGATAAGAGTAGACCATCTTGACCTTTAAGAAAGCACACAGATTACCTATAGTAGTGATGGTGAACACATGGCATGCGTGCCTCCTCATGCCAGGGAGGAGAAAGAATGGGCATGTGTGTGCCCATTTTCCCCTCCTCCCTGCTTTCCTGGCCTCCAGCTATCTCTCTGAGACAGCTGAAAGCCAAAAAATGTCTCTGGCTCCTCCTCCCAGCCTTCAGCCTCCTCTCCAAAACAGCTGGAGGCTGTGAAAAAGGCAGGGGAGGAGGAGGAGGATAGACCAGCACACGCCAGTTGCTCTGGAGGGACAGCTGGGGGGCAGGAAAGGTCTGGAGGGAGGCAAACTAGGCACATGCCCACTCCTCCTCCTCCGCACGGACCTTTCCTGATGGCTGGGGATCAGGAAAGGTCTGGGAGGTAGAGGACCACGTTCGTGCCCACTCCTCCTCCCCATGGACCTTTCCTGACCTCCAGTTCCCTCTGGAGAAACAGCTGGGGAGCAGGAAAGGTCTGGGAGAAGGAGGACCAGGTGCATGCTCACTCCTCCTCCTCTCCACAGACCTTTCCCAACCCCCCAGCTGTCTCTCAGAGACAGCTGGATGCAGGGGAAAGGGCAAGAGGAGGAGCAACAGCTGCCCCCCCATTCCCAGACCTTCCTTGGATTTTAGTTGTCTCAGAGACAGCTGGAGGCTGAGGAAAGGGCGGGGGGGTGGGGAGAAGTCTGCCCTGGAAGCCCCACCTCCAGAGGGCAGAAGCCCCACCCCAGCACACAGCCCAGCCACTAGAGGGCAAAAGCCCTACTCCCAGCATGCAGCCCCCCAAAATTTGCCTTCACTGACCTATAGCCTTTATTTCCTATTTCAGTTAGTCCTAAAAAGGTATGACATTTCTATATTGACTACAGTCTATTTGAGATCCACAAAAAAAGAAAGAAAGAAAGAAAGAGTCTGGAATCTGAGGTGTTGTATCAAGGAACTTGACAAGTCTAATGAAATTTTGTATTTTTATTCTCTTTTGAACAACCATCTTCTCTGTTGTGCTTCAAACCCTTTTAAAAGCTTTCTCTGGTTTTCAAAATTAGTTGTGCAACATGTCAAGGATGCCACTGGAGAAATAAATCAAAGATTCCAAGATGCATGTAGCAACTTACACCATTCTTTGAGGTGTTTAGTTATTTAAAACATGCATATCCTACCATCCTATGCCTGAAGTAGCTGAGAACCACAATTAAAAATAGCAGCATTTGATTATGTAAGATATACAGATTCATATTAATAATTTTGTGTAGAAAAAAAGCTTTTGGTAAACAATGTAAGAATGATGAATATACTGATAATACCAAAATAATGCTTGGTGTGTTGCCTCAAACACCACTTCTCAAGTTTAACATTTATATATTTTACAACAATGCAGCTTATAATAAGACAGAACTGATATATTATATGTATCAGGAACGCTAAATTCAGATTGAAAACTAGCAAAAGAGAATAAGTATAAGAACATCACAGCAATAGCAACAGCTTTTATTCCAAAGCTGTCAGCCACAACGTACACACTAAAAGAATGTAAGATAACATTACATGGCTTGTAGAAATAAAAATGATCTTCTTCCACCAGGTGTGGAAAAGATTAAAGTGTAGGCACACACTAGAAGAACTTCTCAAGAAAGGGCATCCCACAATCAGGGCAAAATCACTAAAAGGCCCCATTAACCAGGACTTTCGCCACATTTGGCAAGAGTGTCCAAAGACCTTAGTATATGTGTAAATATATATTTTGGTCCTGAGCTGTTGTAGAAGTTAAAATCTGCACTTTTAATTGGCCGCATCCATCCAGCCTTTAATATGAGTACAAATAGTTATACTTGCTGTAATTTTGTAAGTTCTTTGGCCTTGTTTGTTTTGTCCTTTACATCTTTCATTACATGCCCCTAAGTTCTACCAAATTTTACCCTAGGTTTACTTATCCATGGGTCATATAAAAATCCACAATTTTGGTCCCCAAACCTGCGCTCAACTTATATATGAGGTCAACTTATAGTCAACTATATATGGTAATTATAGAAAGTATGATCAGCACGATATAGCAGTCTGTAGGAAATGCTGTTCTTCCAAATGATAAGCCATTGATTACATTGGTCTTAAACCAATGTAATGTTTTATTAATGTGCCTATATTTACTTAGTGTTTAAAGTAAGTAATATACTAGGTACAATTTTGTGATCTGGACCTTTTGAACAGAACTGCTCCAAACACATAACTGCATAAGGTACAATGAAAAAAAGGTGAAAGGTATCGCTACAATGCTTACCCCTAAAGCTGGTAATCTCTGTGTGCAACTAACAGCAACTTTTAGTTTCCAGTCTGTTTCACCATCTAGCTGATCAGTTCGGATAAAACATGAACCTTAAAATTGCAAGAGAAACAAAAACATGACATATGTTTTAGATTTCTTTAAATGGAAATGGACACAGAATTATGGAAGTTTCATTACTGAAATGTTTTATAACATTTTAAATTCTAGTATAACACAGGAAAAGAAACAAAACAATTTCTACAGACCAGGCCCAAGGGCAAAATGCACACATGTAATTTTTTTTCTGGTCTTGATAGACAGCAAGACATTGTGGCTGAAACTCTTTCTCTCCCTAAACTCAGGCCTGGACTTCAAGAAGACTCCCATGATGCAGCATTTACCTGAAGAACTAAATCCTTACCGTTCCGTTCGCACGTTTTGAAAAAGAGTGGGGAACCTGAGATTACCGGAGTACCACTTTGCAGCAGAATTTCACAATTTCCAAGAAGAATAAATGTGACACAGCGATGCCACCTGTAACAAAACAGTGGTAGGATAATGACTTGGAAACCAGAACATCATCCTACCACTGTTCAGTTATGGATGGCTTCAGCTAAGTATTATATTATAGTATTTCCACTTAAAAGTAACTTTTCAAGCTCTGCTTCAGAGGTACTCAGGGAGGCACATTTTATTACTTCATAATACTAAAGCTTAGATCAGCTACAGGTGCAAGAACCTTTTATTCTCTGAGGCTTCAAAACAGGGGAGGCACCCCCAGCTTTTTCTCATTAAGATTTCAGGAGGACTCTGCTGTCTGAGGTACTGTACTATGTTCAGATTCTAGTACAATTTTCCAAGCTTCATACGGTGAGTCCTTGGTATGTGCTGGGGTTTGGTTCCAGGATATCCCCGTCCCATGGTACTAAAATACTCAGATGTTCGAGTCCCATTAAATACAATAGGGGCTTTCTAGATTGGCAAAAAGAAGTGTGTTCATGGCTGCATGAAACTCTAGCCTTTAGATGAGAAAAAGGGAAAGTTTGCCATGAAAACGCTTTTTTTGCATTTTAGGGGAGAAGAAGCGCCTTTAAAAAGGTGCTGGTTTTCCCAGCTTCTTTTTTAAAAACTGCGGAACAGCGCAGCTCCATCTAAAGCCTGTGGTGCAGCTGCTAAGCATTAAGGAAAAGGCAACTTCATGTCACACTTTCCTGCCAATCTAGAAAGCCCCAATGGATAGTAAAATGGTGTCTCTTAGATTAAATGACAAAATCAAAATTTGCATTTTCAAACTACATTCAAGCTGTGGATAAGGAATCCGTGAATACTGAGGGCTGACTGTACTTGTATTTATGCTTGGCTTTCAAATATAATGCTGAGCTAATTTGAAGCCAAAAGCTCTTTTCAGAGCCTGTTGAGAACAAGGACATAATAAGCTACACATTCTCATTTGTCACTTGCAAAAATTGTGTTGCCATGTTCATAAACAAAATTATTCCCTGTAAACCCATTTTCAAACCTTTGTTCACCTAGGTAGATATATTAACACAATATATCAGTCAATCTCTTTCAACAAAGCAGTTTTCTAATGCAGGTACCAATGAAGAACCTATAAATTTTTCTGGACAAAACTGTTAAGTTTCATGTACTAGCGATATATAAAGTGGACTGTGGATACCAACTTCCAAGATCTCAGGAATCACTCTGTACTCCAAACAGTGGTTCATGAGAACATGTTTTGTAGCACAAAACTGGCTGTTACCAGGAGCCAGGTTGACTTGCCATATGTACACAATATCAAAAACACAAACAACCTGTGTAATTGTGCTAGCAGCTAACTCTGGTTTCACCCTGGAAAATCAGTGGCAGCAGAAAGCAGAAAAAGCACATTCTCCTATCCAACCACTTTCTCCTTATATACCCTGAACTGTTTTACAGGACCAAATAGATTCTTACCCGTTGCTTGTTGTTTTGTTAGTATGTCAAAAATAATGCACTGTGAGTACAGACTAGTACTGTCAGGTACCCTGTTTAATAAAGGGAAGGCTGGCTTTCAGGGACCAAAAAACTGTCCCTTACTGGGATCATACTCCATATCCTGTATTTAATCCAAATAATTGGGCAGTTAGGAAGAACAGATATCTGTTCTTCCTTCTATCCCATTTTTGTTATTCTTCCTTGTTTTGTGATGGTGAAATTTTACTCATGTTTTGGGAAGAGAAAGAAATAGAGAGAAGGAAACAGCTGTACATGCAGAATCTAATCCTGATCTTGCTTAATTCCAAGAGCAAGGGTAACTAAGACCGAGGTGTGGAGTCACCTTGCAGGGGTTGTGTCCAGCTATTCTTCCACCTCCTTTCAGCATTTCATCTCTCTTTCTGTGCCTCCACCTTGCTCATAACCTAGACCACCACCCTGTACTTCCCAATTGGTTAATTTTGCCTTCCTTTTCTCTCCCTTTCATTCCATTAATTTCCCATACACACTTTCTTTTTCTCTGTGCCATTCTTTCTGTCTCTTCCTTCAACAGACATCTATCCACCCTAATTTCTTTTCGATTCCTCTTCTCCCCTCCCCACACATTCCATCTCCATGCCTTCTTTTCCCTTCCTCCCTTCTCTCCTTCTATCCATTCATTTTCCAATACATTCACTCAGCTCCTGCTGTGCCTTCTCCTCCTTCCTCCTCCAACATCAGGTCCACCTGTCATCCCTTTTCTTTCCCCTTCTGTTTTCCCCTTAAGGATCCCTTCTATGCTCCTGCTTCATCACTGCCTCCCTCCCCAGTTCTTTTTGTCACTACCTCTTCAGAAACATATTCAGAGGAGACTCTCTCACACATACCCAACAGCTCCAAAGGGCCATGGTGCAATTCAGTAAACGGGCAGAAGACCAACATGATGGCAAGTTAAGCCAGGAGGAGGTCATTTTTCTCTCACACTGTGTGTCTACTTTGCTTGATATGCCCCACTCTCCTTTTTTTCTCATTCTGTCCTTTCCTAGAATCTTCTTCCATTCTGCTGGTGTCAAAAATGATTTCTTCCCATAACCAAGTAAACCGTACTCTATCCCCACCCAGCCCAATCTTTCTCCAGATATTGCTCATGTCAGCCTGTCTTTCCATGACCTACACTTTCTTCTCCCACTGTTCTCCTTCCTCTTTTTGCCCTTCAGCGTCTCACCTCTCAATGACTATCTTGGAGTGGTAATGGATTGGATGAGGAAAAACAGATTGAGACTAAATCCAGACAAAACGGAGGTACTGACAGTCACGGACCCGAAACCAGGTGTGGGAATACAACTTCCAGTTCTGGATGGAGTCGCACTCTCCTCTAAGGACTGTGTTCGCAGTCTGGGGGTACTCCTAGATTTGTCACTTCACATGACCAGTCAGGTGAATGTGATGGTGAGGAGCGCCTGTTATCAGCTTCGGCTGATATGCCAGCTGCGCCCTTTCCTGGATATAAGGGATCTGGAAACTGTGGTACACGCTCTGGTAACCTCATGTTTGGATTACTGCAATGCACTCTACATGGGGCTACCCTTTTACCTAACCCAGAAATTTCAACTAGTACAAAACATGGCAGCCATAATGCAAGAGGGGCCAAGGCAACTGATGCTGGAGCAATCATCCCAATGGTGGGACAGTTATTGGTAGCAGCCATGTGGTGATGTTTCAGATAGAAGAATCCTCAGCAAGGATATTCTGTTTTCAGAGGGAGAAAGATGCATGGGAGATGTATTCCAGAAAACATAAAAACTTTTCCAAGCTGAGGAATAACTATCAAAGGTACACTCAGGAGAGATCAGACTTGTGTTGTGCTGCCACCCATCCTGAATCTTGACTATCCCTTATTCTGTTTTGAAAATGTGGCAACCCTTGTACAGAAAAAAACTTTAAAAAGCATTTTCAAGAAAGAGACTAATAAAAAAAACCACCCAAAGGGTGTTTTATTTGGGTCTCTAAATCTGGATAAATTTAGTGACAAAATCTAAGCATATGCTCCAGTGTAAGTAAGAGCTATTTAAACCCAATGTTTTGTTCATTAATGCGTATGAAGTGAGCTGTCTGAAAGGGTATGGTTGACAAGAATATATCTGAACTTATATCTAGCCAAAAGTGGAATTTTCACACAATACTCTATGAAAAGAACTTATACACTGTTCAACATCCATAATGTACTCATTCCAGTACCTACACTGCAATATTCTATAAACCATGAAATAAAAAAAACTCAGTTTTTAAAAACCCCTTCAAAAATAAAGTATTTCAGAAATTATATACAAAACTATATTTTGAGATTGAGAAAATCCATCAATTTACTAAAATATGTACTGAAGATTGAGCAAACAATAATTACCTTCTTCTAGAAAATCCAAAAGTAATAAAGTACTGGTAAGCATCTTCTAGGCATAGAAGATACTGTTTACAATGGAAATAAAATAGATACTGAAATGAGAAACAGTATAAATAAGCATAAGACAATATAAGGATGCCATACTCTTACAGTACATTCTAATCAACCGTCTGTTTTCCATCATACTTTCCCTATACAAGACATTTCATGGTTCTCTTTACCCTTCCTGTCAATGGTTGCTCTCATCCATCAATTTCATTTAGAATTATACTATAGATCAATGCAGTTCAAGACCAGTGTGGCTCCTGTGAATGGTTGACTGCACATATATTCATTTAATAGAGCTCACACTATGACAAGTATTGGGCAGCTGCATTTCCTCTCCACTTCAGCAGTTAATTTCATCAATAACTTATCTCATAGTCCGTTTCCCTTTTATCCAGAAAAAGAGACTGCTTTGTGCCAAGTCAGCTTTCAATAGTGATCACTACAGCAAAACCTAAACAATAAAATGTTCCTCTACCCAGCATTTTGAAATAATTCTTTAGCACTATTGGCAAGACTTTTCAATGTGCCAGGACATGCTAATCCTCAAGTTTATATAATGATGTTTTAAAGGTACAAAAATTAAACAGGATCAAAGACCACATAAAAATAACCTGCAATTAACTGATGTTAAGTTGAATACTTTACTACTTGTAATTAATACAGTGATGAACTCTATTTTTTTGCAAATTAGAGTTAATTTTTTCATAAATTAGAGTTAATTAAAGTTACGCTAGTCATGAATAATTTAGGTTCTGCTGATTTCAGTGAATCTACATTAAACCCTACAGTTGTCATCAAAACCAGCTTTAAATCAAGTTTATTTCTTATATTTAAAAGGAAAGCTAGGATTCTAAAAAGTTTGCGCCTCCAAACCAATGGGTTTTTTTTTACATTTCAACTACATAATAGTATTACATTGATGTTCTGTAAAATTGTTATAATTGGTAAAACAACAATAACAACTACAAAAGGGTAGATAGGACAACTCAGCTAACATGAGGCCTTTGCTGGTCTCAAATCCAAGCACTGATCTGATCTATACACCCTCAGCACTGCCACATAATTAGCTGTTCCCAGTCCATTCAATGGGACACCATTATCAAAACTACTGAAGCAAAAACAATTTTGTACGTTCACAACAGTTGTTATCTTTAAAAAAATTGGTTGTTTCTCTGCTCACTCATGCATGAATTTATAAGTCACATTCCGAAAAACATGATTATAGTTTCATAGGAGTCCTTTTTATAGTTTCCTTTTACAAGTTCTGATTGTTCAAGATGACATCTGCTTAAAACAAGCCACACACAGTTTTATAAGTAAACTTTCAAGCCTCTTCTTTTCTCAAATACTTTGCTTTAATGTGAGCTAGGATTTTTTAGTTAGCAATGTTTTACTATTAAGGCTTAGCACAAACGACCTTGTCTTAAGAGGACTTCAATTCATTAATAAAAATTTTAAAATTATAAATGCACAGAGTAACCCCAAATTTTTCAAAAATTTCTACAGGTCTCAAATAAATTCTATATGAAAACCTGGATAAGTGATATTTTCTCTTAAGACAGTGGCAGTTTTCCAAATAAAGTTCTCTTCTTATTCTCCTCATAACAGCATTGGCTCAAGAAAAATCAAAATCAAATATCAACAGCAGAGTCCTAGGCAAGTGGAAGCAAGTTCCATTTTGTCCAATGGTGTGCCTGGATACATGTCTACATGTCACCTGTTGATTTATGACAACCCCATAAATTTCATACAATTTACTGAGAGGTCATTTTGCCAGTTCCTTCCTCTGATATATAGCCTACAGCATCTAGTATTCATCGGCAGTCTCCCATCCTAACCAAAGCTGAATCTGCTTAGCTCCTAAGATCAGACAGGACCTGTTGCCTTTAGGCTATTTAGGCCTCAAGGAGGTTTACTCCAGTGTAAATAAAGATAGGGCTGTAACTTGTACTTATCCTTACATTAATTCAGTGCAAGAATACATGGAGTTGGATTCTTCCAAAAACAAATACCAAACTTTTTTGTAGTATACTACTGGTTTGCTAACTCATTACAGTTTAGTCAGCACAGAAATGAGCATGGTTGACTATAGAATGTGTTGTAAATCAGGAACTTTGTCTGGCATTTTCTAATCACCAATGGAAGCAAGTTACTATGTTAGTGTGAAGCCTCAGCAAAGAATTATTATAAGCTCTGGTACACAGTTCTTGAAATGCATTACAGAACATTCTTCTTGCTTGCTCATCTGCACAGAAGGAAGCAAACCCAACTCTGTAACTTGAAGCTTCACTTCTGAACACCCTTAGAAGCAGCTTTTGAAGACATAGTATCTATTAGGTAAACAGGTTAGCCAGTCTGCAAACTTGCAGATCATTCTGACACTGACCACGTAATTTCAAAGAGTAAACAGAATACGTTGTGGTTCACATTTGCTAAAACAGAATTTTACATAGGTCCTAGTGTACATAGTTACAAATGGGCTGGGGGAGCTTATTTCAATAAATAATTGAGATTTCAAGTATTAGTTTTCAAAACTGATCATGGGTTTATAGGAAATGAAATGAAGCTTGTCTATGCTGATCCTAGGGACAGAGTTTGTTACTGGTTTTCTCAAGAGGACTTTTTTCTCCTTTCAAACACCCCTTTCTCAAACCTGGGAACTACCCTTGTATGTACTACTCAGCTTACAATAAACTGTTTCCTAGAAACTGTAGCAGCGCAGCACATCCAGGAACTGGCAGGTGCAGGGAGGCTGCCCTGAAGCATGGGATCATACCATACAATCTCTTCTTACAGCCACTCGTTCATTTGTATCTCTCTTTTATTTGCACTCCTCCCCAACATGTACACATCAATCATTCTTCAAATGTCCTGTTTGCCAAAGGTTGAAAGGGAGTGATTTATCTCAGTTAGAGAGCTCTGATCCACCAGAAGTACAGGAACAAGTGATATAAAGATTGTATACTGAAGATAGTAAAGGGATAACTACAGAGACTGGTCAGGGAAATAAGAGATGAGAATTCTAAATGACATTTCTGAGAGACTCTGAACATATGGATAACATTATTGCTTCCTTTCTATCTCCCCGCTCTCAATGAGAAAATGTGGCATGCATATATAAGTGGTAGAGTACTGGTTTTCACACAGGAGCCAGGGATCCCAAACACAATCTGTGGCATCTGCAGTTTTAACGATCAAGTATCTAACAAGCCCATTCTTCTCTGCAATCCATCTCACCTTAATTGTATAATAAAAGGATGAGTAAAAGGAGGAGGAGAAAGAAGAAGGTAAAAAGCAGAACTGGGAGAATGAAGAAGGGGCAAATCCACAAGAAATAGACTTTTCATTGAATTATCTAAGAATCGAGACCTGTGTTATATCTCAATAATAATAACAATAACAATAACAACAATAATAATAATCTATTTTATCCTGCCCCTCTGCGCAACGCAACCAGGGCAGCATACAGCATTAAAAACATACATTCCATATCTCCAACACCCACCCCCTTAAAATAAAATTAAACAGTTAATGATTTAAAAAGATAGATTGGACCCAAGCCATTTAGGGCTTTAAATGTGATAACCAACTCCTTGTACTGGGCTTGGAAACAGGCAGCCAGTGAAATGATCTTAAGATCGGTGTAATGTGGTCTCTTCTAGTTGTACCGGAAACCAATCTGGCTTCCATATTCTGTACTACTTGAAGTTTCCAGACCAAGTATAAGGGTAGCCCCATGTAGAGTGCATTACAGAAATCGAGGTGCGAGGTTACCAGCATGTGTATCACTGGCAACCTCCCGTCTTGATTTTTGTAATGAACTCTACATGGGGCTACATTTCTGCTTTGTCCAGAAACTTTAATTAGTACAGTATTAGTACTAATTAGTGCTAGTACTAACAGAACTGCCAAAAGTATTATTAGTACTAATTAGTACTAATAGAACTGCAAAAAGGTTTATTGCAGTGAAACCCAAATAATATTATACAATAATATTGTATTTTATAATAATATACAATAGAAATCAGTCCAGAATGCAAGTAAAAGAGGGAGGCAAATTATGGAAGAGAATTGTAATGCACTACCACCTCTCAGAAAAGCTCCAAATACCTGGGTTTTCAGCAGGTTTTCATGGTCGATCAGGGATTCAAACCCAGGATTCCAGAGTCATAGTCCAGCACTGAAACGACTATACTGTGGTGCTCCAAAAATGATGCTAATCATTAAGTTTCCAAAGGGATGCCATGTAGAAGGCACAGCAAACTTGTTTTTGGCAGCTCCAAAGCCAAGAACATGATCCTATGGTCTCAAATTACAGCAGATTTCACTTAAACAACAGGAAGAGTTTCTTTGTTGTAAGAACTGCTTGACAGCCTCAGGATGCAGACTTCCTTTCTTTGGAGGTTTTTTAAGTAGAGGTTGGATGCATATTTTTAGGAATTCTGCATTCTTACTTGGAATTTTTGAAATTTTGTCTGTTAGCCTGTGGACAACGCCTCCCATCAGTTTCTTGTATATTTAAAAAAAAAAAAACAGCATGGGAAAGAGAACCAAGCCCAATTTTGGGATTTCAGAGTCAGTCATTTCCTGATGACACTCAACTCTGTCTCTCTTTTCCATTCAATTCCAAGGAAGATGTTTGGATGCTAAACCAGCAACTGTTGTCAGTAATGAGCTGACAGGGAGTAGGTGAACATATGGCAGCTTAATCCAGGTAAGGCAAATGTACTTCTGTTCAGGCAGAAGACAGATGAAAGAATATGGATTCAACCTGTGTTAGTGAAAAGCCACCGTGGTATAGTGGTATGAGTGCTTTACAAGGACACTGGGAGGGCAGGGTTAAAATCCCTACTTAGCCATGGAAACTCAGTGAGTGACCTTGGGCAACTCATACTCTCTTCAATGGCAAAGGAAAGCAAATGCAAACCTCCTCTGAACAAATTCTGTCAAGAAAACCTTCTGTCAAGGTTCACCTTAGGGTTGCCATAAATCAGAAATGACTTGAAAGCAAACTCTCCCGAAGAAGATGTGAACACAAATTCACAGCTTTGGCATGCTTATAGAATGAGCTCTGAACTTCAATGCACAGGTTACGAGTGTATCTGCAAAACTAAAATTAAAATTAGTGCATCATCTGCATGTTTTCCTGAAGATAAGCTAACCATGGTGAGACATGTCTTCATTACATAATCTTGGATTACCGTAACACACTCTATGTGGGTCTGCTTTTGGAAACTGTCTTGAAGCTTCAATGGATCCAAAATGCTGCCATCAGACTGATGACCAGGTCCGGTATGGCTTGGGCCCAGTCTTTATGAGACATAATCTCCCCCTATTATTCTGTTAGTCTTTTAAATTTTTCAGGATAGGGCTTTCTTTCAGTCTCACCAATATCACTAGCAAATTGGTGAAGACATGGAAGAGATCCTTCTTCATGACTATTCCTAAACTGGGAAATTTCCTCCTGTAAGAGACTCAGCTTGGTCCCCTATTTCTTTACATGACAAGCATTTAAGACTTTAGGTGTTAACTAGGTTGGATAATTTGCCTTTTAATGGGGTGTGCTGTACATTTAACTTCATCTTTGCTTTGTTTTAAATGTGTTTTAAAATGTTTTAGCGTTTTTAACATTGCTCTTAAACATTTTTATTATGATATTTTGAGTTGTACACTTTGCTTCAGTTCATAAAAGGTGGGACATAAATTAGATAAATAAGCATTTTTTATTTTTAAACTGTTTAAGCAATTAAGATAACAGGGCTTGCAGTGCAGAAATGTATGTTTGTTTGGAATGCTATATGTCTCTACAATAAGCACAGGAATGATCAATCTCTAATCTTGTACACCAGTCCAGAATTAACCTTGGGGGGGGCACAGAACCCTTTGAGAATCTGATTACTACTATGGACTCAGAAATAAAAATGATTTAAATACAATTTTCAAAGTAAAACAGAGAAAAAAAATGGCTCTTGTTCATAATGTTGTCCAGGGAATGATGGACCACAGGTTAAGAATCCTTGGTTTGGCATATTGCACAACTCTTTGCGTAACGGATATCCTTTGAGTAACGGATATCTTGTCTTAAAAACACCGAACATGTTTTAAAATGAGATTTTTTCATCATTCCTTATAGCTTTCAATTTTCCACTGGAAAAAACTGGAAAATGGTTAATAAAAAAAAAAATGGTTTTCCCTCAAACTCTTTTCTCTCCCACCGACCTTTAAATCTCTAATGAAGGCTGTAATAATGATTCTTAAAATTCATTATTTAGATAGCATGACACCTTTAGTTTCTTAACTTTTAACAGAGCAAAGTTATGCTAACATTCTTTCCTTTTAGGCCACTAGGCAGCCAAAGCTGTATAAATAAAAGCTATTCTGTCTGTATTCTCTCTCAAGTGTTGTATCTGATAAATTTTTCACAAATGAGAACATTAGCTACAACTAATGCCAGTTAAGCCTCACCAAAACTGAATTATTAAATCTGCCTGCCTATATCCTGTTACAGCCTTCTTATGAATACTTGATTTTATTTTGTATAATTGACAAGAGTTGTCAGGAAAGGGTGGTTTTAATGGCAATCAAATTAAGATCAACTGGTATAAGTGTCACAATGAAGAGTCTGCGTCTAGTGTTGATGAATTAATTGATAGGTCACTGAGAAATGAGGCATGTGAAACTGTCATAAAGTATTATACATTATAGTATTAGCAGTTTGCTTGCTTTGAATCAGAACCCAACAACACTGCCTTCATTAAAAAAAATAGCACTTTAGCAATAGTTTAATTTTAAACTACATATATAATGATACACAAAAAAATTTAACTGACGACAAGCTGAAAAGCACTTTGTTGGGACAAAATGTCACTTATTATATTCTGGAGAAAATGTCAGTCCTGACAGCTTGATATTAAATGGAACTACAATATATGCCAAATATTTATGCTATAGTATTGTCACTTTGGACATGTGAAAAAAATATTGGCATTTATAAGAGATTGATGAAAATTAGTTATGAAGAATTAATTTTTCCTAATACCACTGAAAGAACCATGTTCACTCAAGAGATATTTGATCTGAATTAAGAAACTGATGAAGCAATTGATTAATTGGAATTTAAGCCATCAGTCACTGGATCCATCAACAGATTCATTTACATTCTAAACAATCAGCTTATAGTCCAATAAGATACCATGTATTAATACAAAGTCAATATGATACCCCTGAACTCATCACAATTCCTCATTGACAAGCACACAGATGCTTTTAATCCAAGCTTGATCACACTGCATATATTTTAGAGTTCTTATATTGACTATGTACGTTTTAGGAATTTTTATGTTATTAAATACATTACAGAATTATTTTGTATTCACTGAACATCCACCAGAGAAGTATTTTAAAGCACCTGCCCACATTTTTAAGTTGCAATAATATAAGTGATAGCCTCTTTAAAAAGAGAAGCACATTAAAAAGCTTTTTATCCTTCAACCATGGTTAAATCAAAAGAGTTAAAAGACTGTCCAATTATTATATCCAACCAACTAATGTAGGAGTTAAAGATATACCTCAGTTAAAAAAGTAGATGTGTTCCTCGATGTTACTTTGTTAATAGAAAATTTGGTACCAGAGGCTGAAATAACATGGAAAGAATACGGATAGGTTCCTATACCACAAAAAAAGGAGCAGTTCTGCATGTTTCATCTAAGTTTTTATTCAAAATTAACAACATGCACATGTGAAATGAAACATCCAGGTCAGGAAAGCTCATTGCAAATAAACAAAAATATTTTGAACCTTTTACAGACAGCAGAGATTTTTCTTTCTTTCATCAGCCTCTCCTTTTATTAAGATTTCCAATTTGGTGGCCAAACATATAGCTCTGTGCTTTTATAATATGTTGGAGGTTGCTAATTCACTCTCCCTCTTTCTCTCTGTTCTGCTATTGACATGTGCTCAAATAAGGTATTCTAGAGGCAGTTCCTATTACTTTGTCTGTTGTAAGCAGGCATACATAACTACAATAGGATCCGCTGAATATTATCCCATTATTTCCAGCTCAAGCTTTACTGCACTGTTTATTGCAGACATGCTGCTCCAACCTGGCAACTAAAAGTTTGTGTTTCTCCAATTCTTCACCAGTCTCCCAATTCCAGTGCAGTTAAAGAAAACTTTCAAGTGCAGTTACTTTCCAGTGCAGTTAAAAAAACTTTCAAGGAAAAAAGACTTGTAAAAACCCACAGGAGTAAAGACAAACAACCATCCAAAGGGAAGGAATTGTTACTATGTATCATCAAGGGGTCACAGTCAGAATAGGGAATAGTTTCCCTGCCGAGGAAGCACAACCTCCTAATGGTTTACAAACTGACCAAGAAAATCCAGCAAATGCTGCACTCAGCAAAGGACAGGAGAGACCCTCTCACGGCCACAGGAGTTTATCGCATACCATACATCTGCAGACAAGTCTACATAGGGACCACCAAACGCAGTGTTCAAACACAAATCAAGGAACACGAGAGACACTGCAGACTGGGTCAGCCAGACAAATCAGCACTAGCAGAACACATTATCAATCATCCTGAGCATAAAATGCTGTTTGAAAACACTGAAATTCAGGACCATGCCAACAACTATCACATCAGAATGCACAGGGAAGCCATTGAAATCCACAGACAACTAAACACCTCATGAACAGTTACTGAAAGAATGGGGGAAAAGCAGCTAAGTCTCACAGGATCCAAGGTACATCATGTCTTTAATGCAGGTAGATAGATGAGGTGGAGAAAAGGTGATTTGCCTATTCATATTTTGTGCATTCATACAAGAGGCAAGATTGGAACCAGATTCTTTTGCTCTGTAGTTCAGTGTCTCACCTATTACACTACAGCTGCTCTTTAACTATTAACATATTAAGTATACCATTATTAGTATACTTAGCCTTAATGTTATCATTCCACTAGAGTTCATATACAAAACAATAGGTGGAACCCATAAAGGCAGCATTATTCAGCAGCTTGTGATAGGTGTCAAAACATTGCTAGCCTGAGTTAAATCAAATGTTAAAACTGGAATGGGAACTGAGATACAGAAACAGATTAAAGTAGTTTGGACAGATTGTTGGCAGTCACTCATGCCCTGCAGATAAAAGTTTATTTGGCCGTATGTGCAAAATTTTACTCTAGTCATTTGTCATTCTCTGTAGCAATACATTTCCTGAACTTTTTTTAAAAATTTCAGGACAGGTAGATTTTAGAATGTATGGATTCTTAAACATAATAGAAATTTCCAGAACACATGCTAGAACTATTACAGCTTTATTATTCTGTAGCGGTCTGCACAAGAAATAGAAAGTGACACTTCAGCTAAACAGCTGAATTTCAAACTGATGTCACATTTTCTGTGTAATTTCAGAAGTTCACAGTGTCAGACATCTTTGTGCAAAAAGACACCCAACAGTAATCTGTAATTGTTATAATTTGCAGTTGTACCTAACAACTAAATAGAATTGTCAACATCATATAGCATGTCTTATTCTCTATACTGGATTATGCTTAGCTGTTATAGCACTGAAAATGTCTGGAAAAAAACCCTATTATTTCTATAACAATTTGGCAGCATAGTATATATAAAGAATAACAGTTTAATCAAAGGTTGCTGTCACAAGGAGCAATACAAAGCATACTATTGAGCATCCTAAGGCCCAAAACACACTGCAAAAGTAATCCAGTTTGAGACCACTGTAACTGCCCTGGCTCAGTGCTAGGGAATTCTGAGAACTGTAGTTTGTTGTGACACCAAATATCTCACAAAACTGCAGTTCCCAGAATTCCCTAGCACTGAGCCAGGGCAATTAAACAGTCTCAAACTGGATTATTTCTGCAGCGTGTTTGGGACCTAAATATTTACCAGTAACATTTTGCATAATATAAACATAAAGATAATAAAATGTAACATTCAGCAACAAAGGAGATGAATCCAGACTAAATTAAGCTTAGAGTACACAGTCTGAAATCAATGGGAGACATTAGTTTCACTGACTTCAGTAGATCTATCGTAAATGCACAACTATAAGTCAACATCATAGTACAAGTCAAGGTAGGTTTGGGGACCAAGAGTATGGATTTTTCCTAATGGTTCAAACCACTTCTTTAACAGTAACTGAAAGTTTCTGAACAGCTCCATGCATTTAGAAACAAAAATATTTGCTAATTGGAACCAAAGTAACTCATCCCAAATTCATTCAGCAGCTACTTCCTCAGGCTGTAAAAGCAACAGCAGGGCCTACTCCATCAAGTTTTGCCCTGCTTCAAGCAGGCATCTAGCAGGCATTATATTAGGCCACAGCACCAGAAAAAGTGTGCTCAAGGAGAAAGGAAAGGACAACAGATACTCTAATTCCTCCCATTCTTACATTTAGAGCCCATAAAAAGAGGACAACAGCACAGGGTAGGTGTAGCATTCCCTTCCCACCATGGATAGCAAAAGTATTCAGGTTGCCTGTGAGAGGGGTTGCACATCAGCATGTGGGAGAATTATCTTGGGATGAAGTTAGTTTATAAAGTACCTTATAAAAGAATCATTTCTAATGTGGAATCAAGAGTAGGCTATCCTGAACTTGAGTGAAATGCTGTACAACAATTAAAAAAAAACAATTTAAAATAAACTGGAAAATGAAAGCAAACAAGACCTAGGAAGTGAATCAAAAGGAAGCTAAAGTATCAATAATAAAAATGTTTAATTTGAGTGTTTCCATATCATTCCATTCAGAAAAGTATTCATGTAGCAAGACCAGAAAACAGCAACTTACCTGTTTTTTCTGAAGTTCTTAGAAATACCATGTCAGATGGAATTCGCTGATTCTGTTGAAAAAAAGTACATAGAATGTTTGGAAATAAAAGAAATTATGCCAATCAAGTGTTCCAGAAAATGAACTAAGGTCTCGTTTGATTTAATGCTCACTTATTATGTAATGTATCTAGACTCCCTTCACTAAGCATTTTCAATTCTACATATTTTTTAAAAGAATTATGAACTAGCAATATTTCACAGTTCTTTAAATGAAGTAATTACTACAATAACTTGAAAAACCACAACAGAAGGCTTGAGGGTTATTACAGGGATTTATAAGAAGACTTAAAGGAAGGAAACAACAGAAAGCCCATTTACCTTCCACAACATCCAGACTTCTAAGCTGTGTGGATAAGAGTTCCTTCTTCAGCACTGATCTTTGTTGTCATGGATGTTCACTAGAATTATGAGCAAAATATGCTTGCCCTACTCTCCCCTATTCCTCATTTTCATATTTAAAAGAAGAAACATGTCTACTTGCAATCCCTACAATTTTTCTGGAAAGATAGGGGCTTAAGAACTAAGGCTTACAGATGCCATTGACTATTATCTCTGGTCGAATCTAGAATAAAATCACTTATTCCTATTTTCATTGTTTTATGCAAAGTAAATATGTATTCCATCGTTACATAAACCAGAGCTGTGCACAATGAATATCACCATAGTATACCTATACAAATAAAATTAGGGAATAGCTTTGAAAATACTGTAACAAACTGAAAACAAATACAAAAGTAAATAAAAGCCGTCACAAACAAAAAGTTTCATACAGGAGCCAGAAATACTACAATGTCAGCAGTCTTTGTGCCTTTGGTAAAGTAATTCCACTATCAGATCACCATGCCAGAGGAAGCTCTCTTCCTTCTAGGCATACATTCTATCTCATTTACTGGATTGCAAATCCCTTTTCATGAATTCCCTAGTGCCATATTTAGCATATTTTCCTGTTAATTTTTTTTTATTATTTTATTTATTCTGTAAAATCCTTCAACTATATCCTTAAAATATTGAAACCCTCTGTCCTGCCTGCAGGAGGGAAACTTTGCCTGTCTTTCTCCCTTTCTGTTGGGTACACCAAAAGGGATACGGACAGTAACTAGTAGATTTGATTTCCCATTATGTATGGAAGATAAAAGAGGAGGGGGATCTGAATAAAAGGGGAAAAAACTATTTTCAAGTGTAAGAACATCTGGCAAGTCCAGGCCAGATACTGTACTAATCCCCATGTTAATTACAGCTCCTACCACAGCAACAGCAGTAGAAAGAAAGGGTCTCATCTTCTGTTCAGATTCTTATGCTGATGCTATAATTACAGTCGCCCCCTCCTAATGCACATATATGTGGAGGGGCAACCTCCGCTATTTACAATGGCGCGCACTCCCATGTCGCACACACGGGGGCGTGCTCCATTCAAGCCTATGAGGCTTGAATAAGTGTGAGCCTCCATTTTTGTGGGGGCAGGGGTCTGGAAGGGATCCTTGCAGAAACAGTGGGCTAACTGTATAGGGAAAGTACCGTAGATCCCTTAAAGCATACTTAGCTAGGAAGAATCCATATCTGCACATTAGATCATCAACAATCACAAAACCCCAATCTACATCTTACTCACTACAAAAAGACTCAAAGGTCAAGGAGATGCAACCTAGAAATCCATGATCAAGATGTTATTACAGGGAGGTACGTCATAAAAGCAGTGGTGTTCCATTCCCTGGTTTCACCTGGTGCGGGGTGCATGGCGGCCAGGATGTGTTACCAAAACTTCACTCATCCCTTCTCCTTTGCTGTGGTGGCAGTGGCCTCCTCAGAAGTGGACTGCCACCAAGGAGAAGCAGGGCCGGACGCACTTGGTTTGCTCTTCCTCATCGTGGTGGTCTTCTTGTGAGCAGATTGTCACCACCGTGGGGAAACAGTGCCAGGTGCGCTTGGCTTTGCCCCTCCTTGCAATGGCAGTAGCTTCCTCGTGAGACCACCACCAGCTCAGGAAAGAAGTGCTCGCTCAGCTTTGTCCTTCCTTGTGGCGTTGGTGACTTCCTTGAGAAGAGAAAGCCAGTGCCAGGGGAAAGCAGGGCCAGATGCACTTGGCTTTGGCCTTCTGTGAAGCAGCTTCCTAGTGAGGGGATTGCCACTACTGGTGGGCACACTCACTCCTCCCCCCGCCTCTGGTGGGAGGACGGCCCTATCAGGTGTCACCCCTCTTCTGGGGAGTCACCTGGTGCAGGCTGCACCACTACACCCCCTAGTGATGCCACTGGTTACAAGACATTATTGTAGAAAATATACAAATTTGTTCTGACGTTTTAGCAACCCATTTGTCTGCGTTTCTCAATCACGCTGCTTGACTTTCATTTTATCCCTGCCTAATATCCTGAAGCAGATCATGACCTTATGTGAAGTTTACAGCCACGTCTCTCCAACAGTGATGGACAATTGTTGAAGGAAAGGGGGCCACTGTAGCATTGCAAGAAAGCTTAGAGGGCTGCACTCCCACTGCATGCACTTGTGCAAAATAAATAAATTTTATTCCCCCCCCCCCCCCCGCACAATACTCTAGGAGACATGGAAACATTCTCACCATATTTTGTGGCCTTCCCAGACCCCTAAAGGCCATTTTGGGGCATTCAAAAATTGTTTTGATTTCTGGGGGTACAGGGGGCCTCCAAACACAGTGGAAAGCTCTCTACACTTCCTAGAAATTATTTTGGGCCCTTTTGGAACTAAGAAGAATTGTGTTAGTTTCTTTGTAAAAACCCCTGGGCCCTAGGGACCATAAAAACAGACCTGGGGCTGCATACAGATCATGGGCCACACTTTGCTTACCAGTGCTCTATAAAAAAAAGTCTCCAAAGACTTTCCTGACCCAAATATTGCCTATTCTCTGAAACATATAAGGATTCTGCCTCACACACATTTTAATTGTGCAACTTCATAGTGATTCAGTAAATGTTATCAGTTATCAGGTTATTTAAGGGTGAGTTTGGTCCAAGTGGTAAAACTGGACAAGTTCAACAACAATTTAATTTGTTTTTATTTCACAGCAGCCACATAGGCTGCCAATTTGATGAAACACGGCAGTAGGATGCAAGGTTTTCAAACCATTCCTTCCATCCCATTGGATAGAGATCTAAATTATTCTCCTGATCAGCTATTACTCCCAGAGCTGTGGGAGTGGGGAGGCAGCACCTCTATGGAAATATTATCAGCATTTGGAGCCTGAGAATTGGGAGCCTGAGAAACAAATGTCAGAAAAGTGTTAAACTCTCTCCCTTAACAACACTTCTCAATAAAAGTAATAGCTATATATGGCTGTTCTAAAATAAACCTCTCCCCATTCCAGCCGAAATGATGAGAGATGTTTCTGTGTCAATTTGATTCTCAGAGTTAACAAGTTCATTACATGAGAATATATACTGTATACTGGGTTTTGATAAGTATATACTCAAGTGCTCCATTTGCCTCATTTAAATATCAGATCATGAAAATTCCCCAAAATTACTGCAAATCTTTTGTGTCTACATAGAAATTCCTAAAGAATATATTCTGGCATCTAAAACAAACAAAACAAATAATATATAAATGTGTACAGAATTTCATTTTTCTCTAAGAAAAGTTTTTTTAAAAATGTGACTTTTTATTGTCTATTTTAACTGTCCTGACTATTTCTTCATTCCTTATACTAAGCAAGAAGATTTTATATGCAGTGTGGTGGAAAGACAGGGTAAAGTAAAAATACAAATCTTACTGAAGAACATGAACTATACAGTACTGTACATTCAACACTTGGGAACTTACTATCTGCAAAATAGAGGAGAGGCAAAAGGCAATTTCAGAAGTCAATAAATCATTCCTTAAATGACAAACATAAAATCAGATGTGCTGTCTTTATATAGATTAACTATACATCTTTACAACTTCTCTTTTAATGTTGACACAAACCTTTTAGTCACATTTCAGGTTACTAGATTTATTTTTTAAAACTGTTGCCTGTTAAAACTGTTAACAAGCTAAAGCTCTGACAAAAAGTGCAGCTCTCACATACCACCAGACATAATTAATCTTAGCATTCTCATTGAAGTGGCATGATGCCAATCAAAATGGGTTCTCATATTTGCCAATCCTAGTTATTTACTTTTAGAACAAAAATAAATATATTTCAGCGTTTGTCCTTGATTATGGTGTGAAAAGAATCTACATTATACTTGTTAAAATGAAAAGCAAATTGTTCTGGTGAAACACAATTAATGGCCTGGGAGATATCAAGGTTATTAAGTTGGTATGGACCTAACCACTCTCTTGGATAAGTCTCATTTAAGAACAGAATGTTCATATACATTTTACAAACAGGAATGAAGGACTGAATGGAGAAGATGATCCTTAACTTTTTTCAAATTATAAAAACTGCCTAACAAAACTTTTTTTCATTTAAAAAGGTCCCATTTCAAAACCACTGAGTAGTTTTGTGGAGGAACTCTGCTTTAGCTCTTGTGCAGCAATACTAGAATTTTTCTCAAATTAATTGGTTCTGAAAAGTCAGTGTCCCTTCAATTTTTAAAAAGAGGCAAGCCTTATTCTTAAGCAGTTAATATTGTTAGTACATAGTTAAGATGATATGGATTGTCTTGTGAGTGGCTTATCAATTTTACCACAGAATTGTCTTGATAAAACCTTTAGACATAAGTGTTAATATTTGGTGTACATCTCCTCTGATTTTCCACCTGGAGAACCAGGGGTGCATCCACACTTGCACGATTAAAGCAGCTTGATATCATTTTTAACTGTTAATGGTTCTATACTGTGGAATCCTGGAATTTATAGTTTGGTGAAGCACCAAAACTGACTAGGCACCAAACTACAAATCCCAGAATTCTACAGGATGGAGATTTGGGAGTTAAAGTGGTGTTAAACTGCTGTATTTCTGCAGTACAGATACACCTCAGGTTGCAGAAATGATTCTACTATATCAAGCAGCCTACTGACTCCTCTTGACCTGGAAGGTTATAAAAATTTCCAGGTCAATCTGGTTCTGTTCCAGTCAACTCAATATCAATTGTGCCTATCTGTCAGCACAATTTAATTCCAGGTTCTTCAATCTAAAGCTATCTAAACCTTACAAATTTAAAAAAGTTGATTCATCTTTCAGTCAGATAAAGGCTTCACTTGTATGGCTTTTATGTACAGTCAACCCTCCTTTTTCATGAGGGACCCATTCCGGAACACACACACACACACACACACGAAAATGTTAAAAACATGCGTATTCAAGCCCTATTGGCTTGAATGGAGGTGTGCTCCCACGGCGGTGTACAGGTGCACACCCATCTTAACTCCCTCTGTTCACTCCCTGCAGATAATTGAGGGGTGCAGATCCCAAGTCCGCGAGAACGGAGGCAGGACTGTGTGTATATATGAACAAATGCATATTTCACTCCTGACTGCTTCTTTTAACATACTTCTGCAATATATATTTGACACAATAAAGATCTATCTAAATTAGAATGAACACAGTATTGAAATAAGAAGAAAAGGAAAATTCAAAAAGGAATCACTTTCACATTTTTAAAGAGTAACATTATAATCCTAAGGGCACTTACTAATGAGCTAGAGGATGGAAATCAGTTGTGTATTTTACTCCTACGCAACTATCCTATGAGACAAGTCATTTTAATGTGTATAGCATGTATTATTCTATGAAGGCATTATTCAAAATTTTGTAACCTAAAAATTGGTACCTATAAACCATTTGGGTTTGGACATTGCTCAAAACAGCAATTTCCACTTATAATTATTCCTTCATCCCATTATATTTCTGATGAAAGAAAACAAGATTGTTTGTACAGCCTGCCCTCCATGAGCTTGCCATCCATAGATCTGAGCATTTGCAGATGACAAGCCCCACTGTCCTAATGATGGCGTGTGCATCCAACTATGCTTGTGGGCTACCATTACAAACCACTGAACTTGAGGTCTTGAGGTTTTAAGCGGGGGGGGGGGGGTCTAGAAAGGAACACAGATACTAAGAGCCAACTCTATAGTTTTTCAAAAAGGCATCTGTGTCATCCAACCATGCAGAAAAAAAGCTGTGATTCTTATGATAGTAAAGCCCAAAAAACTGCTTTAAGAATAGGGATTGACAAGCACTGTCATCCATATTCTATTATGAGCTACTAGCAAAAAGAAACTTAATTTTCTTCGCTTTTATATTATAGCACACTACACTAATTACCAAGTAATTTTACTTCTAAAGAGATAAAAAAGACATTTCAAAGGATCAAGGTTTTTTGTAGTAGCTACTAGGAGAATGTTTTTGAGATACTGGTAAATCTGTCACCATCCTAAAATGCAAGATGCAATCAAGCACATGCTAGTGATAAATCTTTTAGATTATGCTGAAAGTGCATCTCATTCTTTCATATTCATTTGTTATACATGTTACAACTGAATCAAAAACTTAAATGAGGGATACTGTGGTTGAAAATTCATTGCATTTTGCAGTGAAGAATGAATAAAAAAAGGAAAAAAACCTTTATCAGAATCGTTTAAAACATGCACGTATATTACTTGATTCATCATCACAGTACTTTAAAAAACATGTTGCCCTCCAAAGAGTGGAGTGCAACTTCCATCAGCTGTAGCCACACAGTAAATAAAGTACAGGTTGAGTGTCCCTTTCCCTTAATGCTTGGGACCAGAATGGTTTTGGAATGTCTGTGTGCATGTCACATGAAGAGAGAGAGAGAGAGAGAGAGACAGAGAGAGAGAGCTTGGAGAGGGGACCCAAGTTTTATACACATAGCAGGAATATTTTGTACACAATATTTTTAATAATTTTGTGCATGAAATGAAGTTTATGTACACTGAACCACTGGAAAGCAAATATGTCAATATCTCGGCCACCTATGTAAATGATTTTTTAATATTTCAGATTTCAGAATTCCAGATAAGGGTTACTCAGCCTGTACTGTATGATGCAAACTGGAATCCAATAATATCTGGAGGGCAATACCTACTACAAACATTCACTGGAAGGTGTATTTGAAGTTTCATGAAACAATGCTATTAAAAGTGTCCTGCTGTTTAATCTGTGCACTAAATGTAGCAAATATGATTACTAGCTTTCACCACATGCCAAATTAAGTATGCTTATTTTAAAAAAACCTACAGACTAATCAGAAGTTTTACATCCTAACATTAAAACAGTATGTTGAAACTTGACATGCAATTATGCAACATCAAGAGCCACCTTCAATCTGTTACAAATTGCATTACATCGAGTATTTCAGAAAAACAAATTAGAAATTAATCTCAGAGGAGGCAAAGAAAACTTTAAACAAATCCAAACAAACCCAGAAATCTGTAAATTTCTGATATCAAATCAAGGTGATTGTGACAACATGCAAGATCTTCCAAGAAGCATATTACTCAAAACTCCTCTGATAGTTGTTGATGCAGTCTACTGGTGTTATAACTGACCAATTCTTTTAAGTAATGCCTCATTATATTACTCTGTTCTTACCAGCTGATAAGACATAACTGAACAACTTAGCCCTGCTTATTTGGTATATTTTTGAGATACCCAGTTTCCAGAACTAAATTAAAAGGCAATGACAAGACACATGTTCAATCCAAGTAATACATTCCATGGGAACACTCAATTCAGTACTCATGGTTGGTTTCACCAACACTTCTCATTTCCCTGTGTCTTGAGGCAAAAGTAATGAATGAACTAGACTGTAACATACCCATTAGAAACTGTTTAAAACAGTGGAGTGCAACTTGTAGCCTTTCAGACACTGCTGGACTGCTCTCCCAATCAGCCTATTTGGAACTACCAGTGGGGAGAACTCCTGGGAGCTGCAGTCCAACAACATCTCGAAAGGCTCAAGTTGCCCACGTCAGTTTTAAAGAATCAGTCAAAAACCTTCAAGTTTCAAATAGCAAATCAATACAGCAACTACATTTAGCATACTGACCGCACAATGAAGGGAAATGTTGAATGGTAAACACATATGCTCTGGTTTAAGAATTTTTTCCTGCAAGGTAATGTTGGCAAATGCATAAAATTGCTATTAATGCCACAAAATGTACAGCTGCTCTTCTGTCACAGAACATATTTAAAGCTGAACAGGTAGTTAATATCCAGAATAAAGGATACAAGGAAAACCAATTAAAATGTTAATGATTAAAATATATTTTAAAAACAACAACCTTTTCCACTATGATGATGTCTCCAACTTGAATGTCTGAGCTTTTAACTTGCACTTTACCTTTAAAGAAAAAAGAAATTAAATCAACATAAGCAACTAGCAAGAAATTACAGAAGTTCTAACAATGTTTTGCCTCAAGTTTTTGGTGGACATGTTTATTATGGAAATATGTTTTCAAAGTGTACTTTCATACTAGCAAATAACTATAGGCAATGGCAATTTAATCATTCATTGTTAAATATTAACCATAATTACCACAATATAAGATTGTGCCTTTTCCAAGAAAACTGAATATGCCACTAGCAAATCTAAATTAGAATTCTGGATAATCACCCAGAATCCCCATATGGTGTTCTTATTTCATATTCTTTTAAGTTTGACTACTGTTTCTTCAGGTGAGGGCACACAGGTGCACACACATTCATCAACACATGTGTTCCAATTCATATTCTACAATCGACTATCAGTCCATTTCAGTTAAGATGTGTAACACTGATGTCTCATTCAAAACCTATGGACAGGTTCACACATATTAGCTGACAAAAATTAATGACTTGATGGATGCCATTTCCTTATTTTCTTTATAGCAGTACAAAACAAAGTGCAACTTCAAGAGTTCTTCAGCTATAACTCAAATCTGGGAGCAGGGAGGTGAGGTCTACAGCACACCTAAGGCCCATGCAACTCCTTTGTGTTGCCCTGTGCTGGCTTTCCACTCCCCCTCCCCACCGACTTTGGCTGTTTCCCAGCAGTGTATGGCCCCATCAAGGAGAAGAGGAAGAAGGGGCTGATTTAAACTGGATCTCTGAGGCCAGCCGTCGTCTCCTGAGACATCAGTGTCCAGGTTTAAAGCAGTGCCAAAGGTGAAGTAGCCACCTCCGGGGCTCCCAAAGGGAAGCCCTGCCAAGGAGAGGAAGAAGTGGTGGGATGCTCTGAGTGACTTTTGGAGGTCTGCAGGAGCAACCGTGGAGCCTGCCAAGGAGGGCTCCGAGGAGAGGACTTTGGGGAGGGGGAAACTCTGTGTGATCAGCTTGCCTCTGGTGAGTCTCTTTTACTTATCCCCCCCTCCCAGTTCCTTCCAGCTCCTGTATTTTATTTGTATCCTTCCTTTACATTTCAGCTGCCATTATGTTTTACAGGGCGCCTGCGTCATACACGGGTGTATTTTACGAGGCTTTCAACTTATGCTGAAAGCCATTCGCCATAAAAGGCAATGGCACACGTGCCCGCAGCGCATGCCCCATGCTGCTGCCAGGACCATGAGCCCCATTGTTTTAAATGGGCGTGAGCATTTGCAGAACTTCCCTTACGCTGGAGGGGGGGAGGTCCAGAATGGATCACCCACATAAGGGAAGGGTGCCCTGTACTCTCGACTTACCCAAGGGTGACATCAAAATGCCTAATTTTGGCCCCCAAACCTACCCTTGACTTATATATGAGGTTGACTTATAGTTGAGTATATACAGTATTCCTTGGGATACACCAAATTTTTTGCTCGAAAATGAAAGCATCATGAAGCCAGCCACCAGCATTTCTACTTAATTAGGGGGGGATCCATTTTCATTTCCTGAAGTATAGTTTAATGCAGAATAACAGCAGTCATGATGGCTCTCCTTTGGATTTAGGGTTCTTAAAACCCCTCTGAACTTCTAATTTTTTGGCTGAAACCTACCCGCCCAGAAATTCTAATACAGTGGTTCCCCGGTTTGCGAATCCCCCGGGGAACGAAATCCCCGGGATCCGAAACCGGAGGGACCGCCAAAATTCCCCCGGGATCCGAAGGATCCCCCAGGGAACGAAAGGGAAAAACCGTGCGGCCCCTTTAAATCGGCCGCGCGGTCCGTCCCTTAAAGCGGTCCCCCAGGATACACGTATTTCCGGGTTACGAAAGGTAATCTGGAACGGATTACCTTCGTAACCCGGGGGACCACTGTACTCTGTAATAGCAAGGGAGCTGTCATTACCAGAGTTCTCTTTATAATAAAGCTGTGTTATGTAATCTAAGTCTCAGCAACCTACTCTTCTTAATTACACAGCACAAGGGCTAAATCAAACTTTGGTCTACCTAGTGCCAAGCTAGTGAAATTGTTATGTTTAAGATGTCCCGTTCATTTTAAGGGTATAAGTCAAGGTGGGATATAAATTAACCATGGGGTTGGGGACAAAAATGTCAAGACAGTGTGTAATTACTGCAAAATAAGGCAAAACTCATGTTAAGCATAATTAGAAAGCAAATTTGGGTGGGGGGGGGGAATCTCCTAGTATCATACAAATACATGATGGTATCTCATCTGGAATGGAATGTACAATTCTGGTCACCACACTTAAAAACCGTAATTCTAGAGCTAGGCTGTTTAGCTTTAAAAAGATAATGTGAGTTAGGGGAGACATAAGAGAGGTTTATAAAAATATGAATGGTGTAGAGAACATAAATAAGGAGAACCTTTTCTCCTTCATTCATAACCGCAGAACTATGGATCATCCAGTGAAGCTGAATGGTCTGAGATTCAGGAGAGATAAAAGGAAGCGCTTCACACCATGCATAATAAAACTGAGAAACGTGCTGCCCCAAGATGTAGCAATGGCTTTGGTAAGGGACTAGATAAATTCATGGAGGATGGGCAACCTGTGGCCAGTAGTGAAGATGGCTACATGTCACCTATAGTACAAGAGGCAATATACCTCTTCAGTTGCTAGGGAGACATGGAGGATGCAATTATGACCTGCTTGTGGACATCCTGTTGCCAAAAGACTGGCCATGTTCTTTTGACAAAATTTGACTTATTTCCACTCACGTGCAAATGAGGTTGGTAGAATATAACTTAGCAACAAAACTATAACTTCAAAACCTTTTCCATTTGACACAACCAGAAATAACTAGATAACATTTCAAAATGCATACACAGAATACAATATTAGAACTTTGCAAAGAAAATTTGAAAAGAACATCAAATGTTATTCACTGCATAAATTATTTTTGCAAACTATTTTTTCTTCTGAACACATCTCACTAGCTTAAAAACACTCCTCACCATCTGTGTAATTGCCAATAAAAAAGTCCAAAGCTGTCAGAAGTGGCTGCATATCCAAGCTTTATAGTCCACCAAGGCACAAGCCTTTGCCTAAAGCTGTGTGAGGAACTAGAACACAATTAAGTGTCTATCATAATTCATTACATTTGAATGGCTCAAGAAGACTGCAATGATTTTAAAATAACAAAGCCATGTATATGAATGCATTAAAACAGGAGGTCTACACGAACAAGGTATGCAAAACCATGACAACAGTGTTGCAGAAAAATATTTTAGCCTCTTTTTGCCCCTTTCTTTCAAGACACTGGATGCTTTAGATTAGAAGATGGAATATAAATACTGCATAAATAATTTTGGGATTTGTATCCTGCCTTCCGATTTTTCAACTAAGGGCTCAAGGTGGCTAATGTAAAAAGTTAAAGTCATTTTAGGGACTTAAGGCTGGAACAGATGGCCCAAAAAAGCTTGCTTCCAGGAGTCATTGGCGCATAGCCTTTAGATGCCGCACGTCCTGATGAAGCTGGGAAACCAGCTTGAAGCTGCCCAGCTGCCAAGACATGGGCAGCTTCATGATTGTCTGGTGACACAGAGTTTACATGGCGCACACTGTCGAAGTATCATGAAGCTGCCATGGGGCTATGGTAGGGTGGGGTAAAGCCAGCTGTTCCCCAGCTGAAAAAGGAGCGGATCTTATCTGCTCCTTTTTCAGCTGGGTTCAAGGTGGATTGGGGCCGTGGCATGTTTGCTGAAGCCCCAATTCGTCTTTGGAAGGGGTAGCCTCAAGCCACCCTTTCCATCCCGTCTGTTTCTCCCTTGCAGGTGGGCAACAGAAAAATCAGAACAATAGCAATAAGAAAGCATATAAAGCATAGAGTTTTTGCTTACTGAGGAGCTGAACTGGCATTAGAAGAAAAATTAAGGTGTGAAACAGACCAGCATAACAAGCCAGCTTCCAGGCTTCTTGGGGGCGTACCGTACAGATGACGCATGTCCCCAAGATGTCCAGAAGCCGCCCAGCTGCCCAGACATGGACTGGCTTTTGGGTGCTCCAGCAGCATGGTGTTTGTATGCCACATATCGCCAGAGCACCTTAAAGCCAGCTGCCAGCTGTGGCACAAAGGAAAAGCCAGCTTTTTGTAGCACAAAAAGGAGCAGCTGTTTACTGCTTCTTTTTCGGCCAGCAAAAAAGCAGATTGGGGCCACAGTGTGCAGTTGCCACTGCCGCAATCCGCCTTCAGAAGGGGTGGCTTAACGCTATCCCTTCGGAGTGGTCTGTTTCATCCTTTAGATGCCAGAAGCCAAGAAACCTCTGAAGTTATAACACTTGTTCAAGTTTCCCCCTCCCTCTGCAAAAGTCACAGGGCCATGTCATAACTAAAAAGTAACCCAAGGTTTCAAAAACATAATAAACTAATCATCCTTATGACATAAGGAACACTTTGCGATTTCATTTTAGAGAATGGTAAAGAACACATAGGACTTCCCTATGTATTTTTACAGGGAAGGAACTGTTCCAGGACCACAAACCTTCATCTGATTAGGAAAAACAAAGACAAGATCATCACAGCCTCATTCAATATTGCTGAGTCTTGCTGATCTATGGTTGGCATGGAAGCATAATTTGAGATACTAATCTGGCATAGAATGATATTGCAATGCTGATGAAGACTTCTATGAGTCGAAATGGCCACGCATTGCTCCGGAGGTAGCTGTCTTCCATGACTGAAATTCCATGACTGAAAGAGTTTATGCCATAACTGTAAGACTGTGACCATTGAAGGACAATGCCAACAGTATAAAGATTTGATTAACTGCAAGTGCCACAAATTACTTCTTCATATTGGTGATTGGACTTTTTGTAGATAGAATAATGTACAGTGGTACCCCGGGTTACGAATCCCCCGGAGTACGAAAACCCCGGGGTACGAAAGAGCCAGGGCCACAAAAACGGCCCCGGCTTACGAAAAAAACCCGGGGTACGAAAAAAATGCGCAGCCCCTTTAAATTTGCCGGGCGGTCCGGCAAAAAAAGCGGTCCCCCGGGTTACGAACACTTCCAGGTTACGAAAGTAATCCCGGAACGGATTACTTTCGTAACCCGGGGGACCACTGTATTGCTTCATATGACACTCCATTCATTATTTTGGGACTATTAAAAAGATACAAATGACTTTTTGCCTACTGCTGGCTTGATGTTGAATGTATTTCTAGTTCAGTACACCACAATGTTGTTAGAATCATCTTATAGATATATATATGATGTGTATTCTGTGGTAGATTCTTTCCAATTAGTATTAGTTCACCCAGTTTTTCACTCCCCTTTTGGCAGTTTGTACTGTAACCCTCCTGCTCGTTTTGTTTACCATATGTTGAGGCCATCATGTTTTAAAGTCAAATCAACCCTATTTACTTTTTCAATCAATTGTGCCAAATCTTTAATAAGTAAACAATTATTTTGTTTTAAACCAAACTTCATTTTTCCCTTTAGATACCATTTGAAGCAACAAACCATTGATAAAGGAATGGAAGATAGTAATCCTTCCAGGTTGGATAAAGATCTTTTGGTTTCTTTAAGTATATATCTGAAGGGATGACATACAGAAGCAATATTTTCTGTTTTGTTTTGCAGCTTCATTAGAGCCCTCCCTCCATGACAACACAATCTGGCCTAGGAGGGAGTGAAAGGACAGGCCAAACTCTATCGGGCCTGTCCTAGATTAAGCAGAACCCTCCCTCCAGTCCATCTGTCTTGGTCCAGGTGTCAGAGGGAGAGAAGAATTGCTGGACCTGATCTCCTTCCCCACCACCACTCCCTTCTCCTTTTGTGTTTTTAGATTGTAAGCCTGTGGGCAGGGAACCATCTAATTAAATATAATAATTGTAAGCCAACCGGATAGCCTTTAGGGTATAAATAAATAAATTATTATTATTATTATTATTATTATTATTATTATTTCATTTTCAGTTTTTAAAAATCAAATAACTGCACTCCTGATAAAAATTTTAAAATAATTGGTACAGCAAACATCAAATTTGGTATATGTTTATGGTTCTTCTCAAAGAGCTTCAGAAAGTATTTTTTTAAATCTGACAATATGTGCAATTGACATTGGTTTGCATGCTATGTTACATCTATTGGTTTTATACTTCTGTCCCTCAGTGACATCTACTAGGACTAGGCAACTTTTGACACCCTCTTGCTGAATGAAACTGAACATGAATAGTAACTTTTTGCTTCCTGTCTAGAATTGCCAACACAAGATTTTGACAGGCACTGGGCAAGCAACAATATACAAGTAGTAGTATGTGTTTTGGCTTGTTGAATCACAAGTTGTTCAGAGCTTTTCAACAGCTTGAAATAGCACAGGATAGAAGGTATAAATGTTCTGCATGATTCACAGTGTAAAATATATTTACATATATATTTATATATGTATGCCAACCTCGTATTGTAAGCTTGCCATATAATTGAGAGTTCATTTCCTTGTCTCGCTGGTAACGCCGAAATTCATCAACTGCCTCCCGCAGCACTGTGACAGCCAAAACAAATCCCTGTTTAAAATATAAGACATTTCCCAAAATGGAAAATATTTCTATTAAAACACACAGATGACTTAACAGTAGGTGAGAAAAATATGTGCTTGTAATCAATTTTGGGAAGAGTGCGTGTGTGTGTGTGTGTGTGTGTGTGGTGGGGTGTTATTCATCTTCCCTAATATTATGCTCATACCAGAACAGCTGATCAAAATGTGAAATATTAGCCAACAAATCTATGAAGACTTCCAAAAGATACAATAAAACTATTTCAGGGGATTTCATACAAGAATAAGCAAAGCAGGATAAATCCAGTTTTGTTTTGCAGGTCAGGGGCCAGTGCTCCCCACCACACACATACATACTCTCTGTACCATCCAAAAACAGGCAGTAGTGCGGTTCCCAGCAATCCAGAACTAGTTTTGGGGACATAGCAGAGGCAGGTTACATCAGAAATAATTGCTGCTGGGTTCTGCTATTTTGTAAGCAGAACACTTCCCAGTATTCTGCCATTACACTGATTCCTTCATGATTTTCGCCTCTAACACAATTTGATGGTTCAGGTGTAACATGTAGGATGACACAATCTTCAAATTTCACCAAGCTAACTTATAAGGTAAAGCAAGCTTAAAATCAGAGGCTCAGATATTCAAAATGATAGATTAAATTATTTTATATTTATTTTTAACAAGGAAGTATGTGCATTTGTATGTGCCTTTAAGTTGTTTGTCAACTCATGGTGAACCCATGAATTTCACAGGGCTTTCTTAGGCAAGAAATACTCAGAGGTGGTTTGGCCAGTTTTCTCCTCTGAAATATAGCCTACAGCACCTTGTAGTCACTGGTAGTCTCCCACCAAAATACTAACCAGAGCTGACTCTGTTTAGATTACAAGATCAGAAGTGACAAAAATTTAGCAGATTATATTATGATATATTGGGAAATTATACTTTATTTCTCATAAAGAAATGTAATCATTCTGAAATTATTTAACTGTAGCACTTCTAATGTCATAGTTGTTCCTTCCAGGTAAAAAATATTTCAGGAAAACCCCAAAAAATTATTTTATATATTTTTCCAAGCATAAATCCATTGATTATCTAAAACACATTTGTTTTATTCTAAATCAGTTCAAAAATATCAAGTTCCAATCTGTTAACTGTAATTGTGAGATGTGAATTGTCCCAGTGACACAGGCCCAAAACACATGGGCCAAATAAGGCAGCTTCTGGATGCTTTGGAGGCATGGCGTTCAAATGCTACAAGCCTCCAAAGCAGCCAGAAACTGCTCTGGAACTACAATCTAGTCTTTTGGACCAGATAAAAAAAGAAGAGGATTAAATCCAATTCCTGGCAGTGCCTGTTTTGCACTGTGGTGGCAGCCTAATTCAGGAGTGGGCCATACGGTTACTGTGGTCCTGGACCATTCATCGCCAAAGTGGCCTATGACCTCTCCTTCTGGGCCATCTGTTCCTTTCAGGAGCTTGTGCGAGGGGGTATCGTAAAGTTTTAATGATCACCTTTTTAAAAAAATTGACAGAAAGTTTGTTTTGATTTGTAGTTCTTAATTTATCTCTATGTAGTCACCATCCAGATTTACACATTTTTCCCAGCGTTTCTCGACCCTCCAAATACAGTGGTCCCCCGGGGAACGAAATCCCCGGGAGCCGAAACCGGCGGGACCAAAAAACATCCCCCGGGATCTGAAGGATCCCCCGGGATGCGAAGGAGAAAAACCATGCAGCCCCTTTAAATCGACCGCGCGGTCCATCTCCTAATGCGGTCCCCCGGGAAATGAATATTTCCGGGTTACGAAAGGTAATCCGGAACGGATTACCTTCGTAACCCGGGGGACCACTGTACCATTATTGTAGAAGCCTGCAGATTGCGCCTGATGAGTATTTTATGAGGGGATATCGTAAAGTAATAATTATCACCCGGAAGTTATTATGGCATATTGACGAAATTTTGTCATTGGTCCCTAAGTGCACGCTGCTGAGAAAATCTACTCATTGTGTCCTTTATTTTTGTGACTGGCTCTGCCAGAAGTGACTAAAGTGCAAAATCCTTATCAGGCGCAATCTGCAGGCTTCTACAATAATGGTATTTGGAGGTTCAAGAAACACTGGGGAAAATGTGTAAATCTGGATGGTGACTACATAGAGATAAGTTAACAACTACAAATCAAAACAAACTTTCTCTCAAATTTGTTTAAAGGTGATAATTAAAACTTTACGATACCCCCTCATATTTCTTACCCTCTATTTTCATTCAAGTTCTCCATTAACTATGGTTAGTATTATACTTGTATCCAACGTAATACTAAGCACATAAATCTGAAACGACATTTGAAAACAAATGGGCTTCCAGTTCTAGCTTAAAGGGCTATGTGATTGGTATTCAGCTCAGTGTAGACATAAGGAAGGAGCACTACATGGAGTTTTCCTCTTACTTTTTTAAAAAACAGGAAGTTTTATCTCTGAAGCTTTCCAGCTCACATAATTTAAAAAAAGAAAAGAAAAGAAAGAACTTTTACAAAAGTTTTACCAGAGGAGCCCAGTAGGTGTAGAGGTAGCCTATTTTCAGAGCCGGTACAAACTGTGAGCAGGAGACAACGAGAAAATAAAGATTCAAGAAAAACTTGAATTGCTCATATAAAACCTAGAAGTGAAAGAAAAAAAAAAAGAGAAAAAAAGAAAATGTTTCAAACCGCATCCAGGATATCCAAATATTTTATGTAACACCAATTTTAGGCAACATTTTGTGTAAGAGTTGTTCCTTAGTTTTCCATTTTTGGTAAACAATGTTTCTTCAACATGACTTGAACAAAATATTCTAATAAAGTACAGTTGGCCCTCAGTAGACGTCGGCTTGCCATCTGCAGATTTAAGCATCAAGCGAATATAGTTCTCAATGGTGTTGCGGTTACATGGCCGCACCACCATTAGGAACAACAGAGCTTCTTACCTGCCTCCCCCGAGGGCTCAGAAGGCCAGGAAGCTGCTCCTGGGCAGAACACAAAAGTAACTCAGGGCCTGCCAAGCTGCATCCACCCTCTTCCACATTCTCATCAGCCACTGGTCGGAAGGAATGTCAATCCTCCCCAGGTGATTGACAGCTGTCTCCGACCAGTGGCTGCTGAGAATGTGGAAGAGCAGATGTGGAGACAGCCACTGATCGAAGGGAGCTGTCAATCACCTGGGGAGGATTGACACTCCTTCCGACCAGTGGCTGATGAGGATGTGGATGAGGCGGGGTGGAGGCAATCTGGCAGGCCTCGAGTTAACTTTGTGTTCCAGCCAGGAGTGGCTTCTCTGGCCTTCTGAGCCCTCAGGGGAGGCAGGTAAGAAGGATTGATGTTCCTAAGGGTGGCACAGTTATGTGGCTGTTCCACCATTGGGAACAAAGGAACTTGAGCATCCCCAAATTTTGGTATCAGGGGTGGGGTGGGGTGGGGTGGGGTGGGGGGTCCAGAATGGATCCCTGCAGATACCGAGGGCCGACTGTAATAGCAGTAATGTGAACATTTGCTCTGGACTTTTCACCCACAATGTAAGAGTAAAAACAATGCTTAACATTTACTTAGTACTTCAGCAAGTTTAAATGATGGACCCTAACACTGTTTTTGTACAAGAGGCTTATATATACTCTGTATTACAAACAGAAAGCTGGGGATAAGGAAACAGTGTATAATTAATATAGTAGTCCCACCAACATGGACAATTTTTAAAAAGGATTAGCTGTATGAATAAGTTAAAGTTATCAATTACATCAGTTATGGTGACTATATATTATCTCCAGTATCATAGGCACTATGCCTCAATATGCTAGTTACTATGCAACATTAGTGGTTGGGGGCTAGTGCAACTCTGTCCAGTTTCTGAGGCTCACCACAGGCAAATGGCCTGCCACAGTGTGATCACAATGGTGGACTAGCAGGCCTTTAGTTTTAGAGTAACCCAATATAATCTAATAATGTATATCTATTAACCATAGTAAGAAAGGAAAGGAACAGTGTATCTTTCATTTCTCTTAGAATGATGTCAGTTATAAGAGGGAATAGTGTGCATATACGGTAATCAAAGTGATACAAAATAATTCCTCTGGATTTATTGTACTATAAAATCAGCATAATATATATTGCCACTCTATTCTATAATTATCCCTAGCTATTCTCCCGAGAGAAGCGTGTGGAAATGTTAATACTGTAATTGATTTTATTTTAAATACATTTCCATTTCTATTATCAAAATAAAGAATGTTACTAAATGTCTGCAGGTGGGTGCAACACAAACAAAGTACAATCAAATGTAAGCTCCAGACAAACCAACATATTATGGAAATTTCAATACAAAGAAATTCAAATTGGTTTCGCAGTTACTACTGATTTGCAAGCATATCTAAAATGGCAAGAGCCATGCTGGAGTAACACTGTGTTTATATTTACAATGAAACATGATTATTTTCTTCTAGAATGTTTAAATTCTCATATAAATTAATCTCAGCAGGGTAACAATATTTCCTTCCTCACCATTAATTAATTTAAAATCCCAGTTAGCATCAATTAATAGCTCTGTAATTGGTATTCATACTAAAGCCAGAATAGGATTCCCACTGTGCAATTACAAAACGCTTTCAAACTACTCCATTTCCTAAGGGAAAGTTTAAGAAAAAATATTCCAAGACTAATAATGCATCTGGACTATGCTATGCCAACAGGTGTTCGCAAATCATGATTGATCTTTGCAGGCATCAGGATTCTGCCTAAACATCTGAAATACACATTGTGCCTTTAACTATAGTAATCAATGACTAAATGTATATTTAGTGACCTTTAGGAAAAAAGCCCAGCGTAAACAGAGAAAATGTTGGTTTCATGCAATGAAGATGAAATTATTTGTCTGCATGAAAACAGTCAACATTAACATTCTCAAAAGCAAATACTCTACAGATTATGAATTCACTTTTTTGTCTTTTTAATAAGGGGGAAGGCTACCAAAAATATCCATACACGTGCCAGCTAGCTGAATAGTATTGGTGAGCAAGGGTAGCATGGAGTGGAAAGAAAGGACTAATGCATGACAATTACAAAATTTGCATTCTTAGTGAAATTAAGATTTGACAGAGACAGCATTCCCAACAAGACAATTGATTACTGTGGTAAAAGGCACAGTATATAATGACCTTTTTATTTCATACTCTTTGAAACAACTCTCCCACAACAGCTACTTTTCAGTCAAATATTAAAGTAACAAGGCTGGCTATCCACAGCCTCAGTGTTAAAGTCATAATTGAATTTACTGAAATTACTAGTCAAGGAACAAAAAATGCCATGTTGTACCTTTCTGTGAAATGCAAGGTAACAAATTATTATTCTTAGCAATGAAAAGAATACTGCATCTTGAAAACCACAGTAAGAGAAAAGAAAATCTCAGGAGACTGAACTTTATTTTAAACTGGATCTAGTTCATAAAGGTTTTGTTACATGTTTTAACCCACCTAACATCCAAAGAACAAACACTTCATGCATAAAAACAATTACAATGTTAATAGGTTTTCTTTTAATCTGCACCCCTTGTTACACTGGAGAATGAACTTTATAACCATTTATTAAGCATTTAACACTGGGACTCTGTGAGGAACATTCCTATACAGACATGAAATGCAAATCAAAAAGGGAGGGGGAGGAGGAACAAAAGAGAAGTTTAATGGTGAACATAAAATGAGGGAAATTATCTTTTAAACACATTCTTATTTGTCCACTGAAGTCAACAGTACTCAAAAATGTGTAATACAAAAATGTGTATTCAGTCTTGCAATACAAAATTTGCAATTTTTTACTGTCAGATATTTTATTGTGGTGGATGATATTTTGTTTCAAATACACACCAAAGAGTGTCAATGTTTATAAAGAAGATTGTTATTTAATTCAGGTACATGGATTTACCTAAAATATTTACACTTTTCTGTAACACAGAACTGTTCTATCATCTTCCTGAAATGTACTTTTCAATTGTGGCTGCTCTAGTTTGAGGACTTCAGAAGTAAAAACTCTAATTCCACCTTGCTTTAAATTAACAGTTTGTTACTCTAACTACAAAGGAAATTTCTCAGTGGGAAATTCATACAAAAGAGAAAAATGTGAAACTTTAGGAAAGCTTGAAATGATTGTGCAGTTAGCATTTCAGTAGATTTGTTTTAAAATACTACAAGATAGACAATTTATAAAAGACATAAGCTAAGACCACCTTTAAATAATCATTAGTAGCCTTACCCCAGGTATAAATGTAAATATATTGTATTTTTGATTTTTTATAGCATTTCTTGGGTATTTTTCTTCACATTTTTCAGGACATCCAAGCCATACTGTGCGTGCTTTGAGTTCTTTCTTTCTCCGGCAAATGTTTATGAGCCAATCGCAGCAACTGCAAAAAAAGAAAAAAGAAAAAAAAGACTTTAATTTTATAAATGAAGTTTCATGGCATCTTAAAAACTAACAAATATATTGTGCTGCAAGCTATTATGAACTGCAGTCCACTTCACTGGATTGCTAAAATGAAATAAAAGATTCTTGAAGTAAGTGGGATATTTTTACCTCAAGTTATAAAATGAACTCAACTGCCTAACACAAACATAGAGACACTTGAACAAGCCATATGTACATATTACTTGCCAGAGCAGTGCTAGCTCCCGAAATTGATTAAGTAAATGTCATAATTTCCCACTAGATTAAACAGGAGGAAAGTTGTAAGAGACCGTGGATGTGCAGCATTATTTTCCTTGGGCACTCCAATGATAACTCATAACTCTAAAAAGTCCCCAACACCCCAGGATAGCTTTCTGTAATACAAAGGTACCAAAAGCAATAGGCTGAGAATGTCCCTCTATGAATGTATATGTGCATAAGGATGGATTCTATTAGCTCTAATGCTGACAAGAGAAAGAACATTTGTTTGAAAAAAGAAAAGAAATAAGAAAAGGATGCTGAAATTGCATGGGAACTCCTCGTGCCTTGTTATTGGAGAAAATTATCTTGATTCTTCTGTTTTTAGTAAAGGAGATATATTTATTTTTATACATGCATTAGTATTTTATTTTAGAATTTAAAACTCATCTAAAACTAGCACTAGATTAGAGGAAAATCAACCAATCAATTATACATATACATACAGCCATTTCATTTATTTATTGTGTACATTCTAACTCAATTCTAGAGCTAAACAATTGTGGGTTTTTTTTACTTTTCAAGAGAAAACAGACAAATAACAACACACACAGCACATCTTCTATTTGCATTAAAGAATTTAAATTTGCCCTTACCAAAAAAGCCAGGGCGGCTTACAAGAACAGATTAAACCTAGATCATACAATTACAAAAAAAGTATTTAAACAACTGAGGCAACAACTGGTAATTAGGAAGACATTTGGCAAAGCTTAAGCTGATCATAGAATATAGTGAAATGTCTGTCTGAACAAAAGTGTCTCAACACTAATCATACTGACGTTACTTGGCATATTAGAATCTAATGCTCAGTTGCAATACTTGAAAAAGAAAAGTGAGCTCCGTTCAAGGGAAGGAGTTTCCTCCACCATTTTCTCAAGAACTAAGAAACCAAAACTAAACGCCTTTGCTTCCCCACTAGTTCTTGCATTGTATTTATTTATACCCAACCTCTCCCCTGAAGATGGGAGTCAAAGCATCTTGCAGAATTAAAAGTAATAATTTACTTATTTACTTGTAGGCAAGGTAAGATTTTTTAAGGAAAAAAAATCCATGGAAAGGGAGAAGATAACAAAATGGTACAGGCCAGTAATAAAAGTATTTTCTTTCCTTGCAAAAGCCTGATGGAATAAAATAATCTTAATATGCTGATAGAAGCACTACAAGGAAGGAAATAGTCTAACTGCCCTATAATGCAATTTTCAGAGCTTGGGAAGAGCCACTGATAATCTCTCTCTTGTGTTCCTACAGGTGTGCCTGTGAGGGTGACTGGACAAAAGAAGGGCCTTCTAGAAAGAGCTAAGGCTCAGAGGATGATATGGTCCTTCAGATAGTCCTAACTCAAACCTTATAGGGCTTTACAGATTATAACCAGTGCTTTGACCTGTGCCTGGACCAGTAGGCGGCAAAACTGTTATACTAAAGGAGTTGGGTGTTCCCTATAACCAGCCCTAGTTAACAGTCTGATGGCAGTTTTCAGTATCAGATGATTTCCAAATTTCCAGACTTTCTTCAAACACAGGAATAGGTACAGCCAATGCAGTAACTTAACTGTGCAAATGTACTCACAGTCACTGCACAAACCTGAGCATCAAGGTTTGTTTCTGGATACAATTCAAAGTGCTGCTTATTACTTTTAAGGTAGTATACAGCTTAAGTACAGACTATTTGAAAGATCTTATCTTCCTAAACAAAACCTTTCTTTTTAACCCAGCATCCTTATAAGGCTGACTGGTAAGAACAGAAAAAGGGCCACTCTAGTCTCCCATGGATGGGATTTCAACAGCTTGGGAAACAGTCTTCTCCATTACCTTTCCTAAACTGTCAAAATCCCATCCTTGGAAGGGTAGGTTGACCCCTTTCTGCTTTCTTTTCACCAGCAGGCATAGACTTTTCATTTAAACAGGAATGTGATGACTAACCAGCTGCAATGAGTCTTTTTAGAGGTATTTTTATCTTTACTGTTATGTTTTTAAAGTACCAATGTCAATGGTATTCTAATACGATCGTTAAATTGTGTTTTAACTTTTTTATCATCAGTCATTTAGCTACAGTATATCTTCTTTTAGCCTTGTCGTAATATGCCTTGGGTCCCACACCAGGAGAGAGGTGAGATATTAAATAAATAAATACAATTAAACAGGAATTCCCCAGCACCAGCTCCTGGGCTGATCATTCCAGGAAGGAATAAAGCCTCTATAAACAGTGTCCCTAAATCGCAGCAAGGAAGCCCCAAAACATAACATGACTGATTGCACTGAAAGCCACTAAGAGGTATAGCATGACCAATGGTGCCATGCTCTACCTGTGCAGTGGCCCAAACATCTCCAAAATAGGGGCTATTTACCTCAGATCTGTGCTTCATTCAAGGCATTTGCACAGTCCCAACTGCTATCAATATGGCATTCGTCAGGGCCTGGCTGGGTATAAATTTTAACTACAAAAAAACCACAGCAGAGCCAAAACAAAGCACTCACATTTTTATAAAATCTGCCCTAATCTTAATTCATATTATATAAATAAGGACTACTTATGCTTTCAGTGCAACAATGCAGATGCACAATGTGTCTTTATTTACTGCAGTTTGTCTGATACATGTCTTACTGATACTTCCAATCTTTTATTGCACAAAGCCATACTAAACAGAAAAAGGTCTTCAAGACACATCTACACCTATTAGTATTTCATAATCTCTGCATACTTTATATTATAAAAGAAAACAGATTTAGAGAGGGGTTATTCACAAATTGGAAGACTCAATCATGCAGCAACTATTCTATTCCTCTTCAGCAAACACCAAAAGCTTCACCAGCTTAGCAAACAAATTACGGAAATTTAAACAAAGTTTGGCAGTGCTAAAGAGCTGTGATGCCTTTGATAAAGGACTGATTGGCACCTAGAGATAAGCACATGTTAAGCCCTCAGATGCAATGAGGTCTCACTGATGGAAATAATTATAGATTTTGACAATTCAATTTTGAAGTATTTATTGCAAGCAAATGGGATTCAATACTTTCAAGGCTTGGATATCAGTAAGTCCATGGCCATTTAAAATAGAAATCCCCACCACTTTGTATGGAGATGTTGTTTATCTTTTATTTCCATGTGCTTCTGGCTCATTTAACAACACACCAACAACTTCTCTGTGTGAGCCATAGCATACACAGTTACCCTTAAAAATAATGTTTTGAAGAATCAAGCGTTAAGAATGAATTTACTAATAAAATGTCCATAAATAAATTGTTAATGCAGGATGCTAATGAGATATACGCTCAAACATCAAATCTGCAACATAAAAAAGGAATTAAGATTTAGTGGGTTTGGACTTCTTGATTAATTTAGTTAGCACAAAAGTTGGTCAAAATATAATTATTTGTGACTACAAACAATACAATGAGACACAGATGCCAGTGTGAGACAACATAGACAGGACAGAGAAATTAGTAACAAGTGTGGCCATTGTACTCATGGAACCATGGAATGGATTTTTTTCTCTCTTGCAAATCCCTAGAAGTTCTCCAGAAGGCACAGAACCTTCCACTAAAGATTCTGAGGGTAGGGAGGGGGGTACAGTGGAAGATGAAGGGGCTGGAAATTTTTGTTATACCAGCAAAAACGTGCTTATACAACATTAAATGTTGCATGCCCTTTCATATGATACCCAATACAGAACCATATATATATATATATATATATATATATACACACACACACACATTTTCCTACAGACTAACACAGCTATATCTTTAAATTCTACCACATTTGGGAAGAATTAATACTTCTCCTAAGACCAGGGATGGGCAACTTCAGTTGGTTCCAGAGACAAATTTTCTACCCCTGCAACTTCTCCAAGACCACATGAACTGCCAAAAATGTAACCAAAACCACAGGAAGTATGGTAGCTCAAAGCCCACATCTGCTTGGCAGGGAACATTAAACAATGCATGGAAGAGAGCTACAACCTACTTAAAATAAGAGTGCTACTCCTGGAAGTTTCCAGGGTTGGCAGTTTAGCTTTGGGAGGGGGGGGCTGAAACAGGGGAGTCTGGAGGAGTACAAAAACAGCCTTGGGGAGGGCATGTAGAGCACACTTTTACCATCACAGCTTATATAAAGATTATTTATTAACTGACATTTTTGCAATAATTTTTAATATAAATTTTAAAATTAATTTATGCAATTTTAGTTTATGCAGCTACTGGATATTTAACACTTGTTACTTGCTACAGTAAGTACAGCAAAGAGATGGTGTGTCTTATTATTTTGTTTTATCATTTAGCTACTTTATTGTTATATATCTATAATTCATTATAATTAAGTGTAATAAGCAACTAATAAAACGTAATGGTAACAATTGTTTTGTTAAGTTTAAATTACTTTTTTTAAGAAAACCGAGGCAGAATTAAATGTCCCTGGTACTTCAGAACTAGCAGAAATTTTAAAATAAATTTTGTATAAGAACTCACTGTTTTTCATATGAAGTTCCTTTTGCCAGGTCAAATGCTAAGCTTTGAAAAGTTTTGTTTTAACAGACATTTTCTAGCTCCTATTCACTGCACAGCTTAACTGGTAAAAAGTTATTCAAAACTGGATTTTCATACAAAGAAGGTAATACAAAAGCTCTCTACTGGCCACAAGGATAAGCTATTCCTTATTAAATTCTAAAAAGCAAAAAGAGCTTCTGCCATGAAAACATATTGTAATTATTGTACTCAACAGGAAGCTTTGATGATCAGGACTACCGCAACACAGTAGTCACATCATTATTAAAAGATCAGCAGTTTCCCATGCTTCTGCAAATGTGTTACAGATTAATTGAAAGTGTACAGGCCAGAGCTCGAATTAATGTGGGTATTTGATAGCCTCTTCGTTTCATATGGAAATGTAACTCAAAAGCACCTTTTTCATATGTATAAAGTCTATCTGTCTATCAGAGAGATGCATTAAGTTGACTATACATTTCATAAGAACTCAAATACCAAAGAATTATGTGTGTTAAGATATGAAAAGCTAAAAGAGAATGTCTACATTAAAATGGAGGTAAATTAACTAATAAAAATAATGAAAATAAATATTCTCTTATTTAGTATTTAATAAAATATTAAATAAACATTGAAAGGGGGAGAATGAAAAACTAGTTGCTACTTTCAGAATAATTGTAGTACAAGCAACTGAAACTAAGAGACAGATATATTGCTAATTTTGGTGAAAGTAAGATTTCCATATAAATATATAATTAGATACTTGGTAAAGTAATTAGTGTAATCCAAACGGCCAACAATATTGTAACAGAGCTTTTGTTAATATTTTTAGTATTATGCAGAGATATTTAAGATTAATATTTTCTATTGCACAATAAAGATCATGTCTGAGTTGAAAGTGATATTTTGATATTTTTATTTTAGAATGATGCTGATACTTTAACTATGAAGTTCATTAACCTTTTCATAGTTCATCAAACTTTTAAACTTATAATTACATGTCTCTGTGTGGGTACATTAAAAGAGGGCAGAACAGACCATCCCTTTGCACTGCCATCCAGGCAGCTTCACAGTGCGTTTTGGTGCCGCATGCTCTGAAGACCCCCCCACCCCGGAAGCTGGCTTCCAGCTGCCCACACATGGGCTGGCTTCCGGGTGTCTTGGTGATGGCAGTTACACACCACAAGCCCTGAATATGCCAGGAAGCCGCCGTGGATGAGCCACTAAAGGCAGCTTTTCTGCAGCTGAAAAAGGAGCAGTTGATTGGGGCGGCAGCATGCAACTGCTATGGCCCCAATCCGTCTTCGGGTGGGGTGGCTTCACGCCTCCCCATCTGGGCTATTTCAGCCCAAAATTAGAATATCATGTTTAGATAGAAAGATGTGACTATGGGATGAAACAGATGACCCCTTTGCAATGGCTTCTCAGAAGTTTGGAGGTGTATAGTTTAGACAAGACATGCCAAGCTGGCATGAAGCTGCCCACCCAACCACATGGTGGGCAGCTTTGCAGTGCTCCAGCAGAGTGGCATTTATACGCTGCACAGCTCAGGAACAGTACAGTACATAGCTGCCGCAGCAGTGGAAAAGCTGGCTTTTTGCCAGCTCAAAAAGGAGCGGCTTTCTGCTGCTTCTCTCTGGGCCGGCAAAAAGCTGGACCAAAGTCACAGTATCTGGCAATTAAAGGGGCAGCATCAAGGGCCATGTCTTTCAGTTCTATATCACACTTGTAAACCTTCTCCTAATCATCTGAATTATAAAATCAGACCTCTGTATCAACAGATTCTGTATCCACAATTCAAGTAGTCATGGCTAGAAAATATTCCAAAAAAAAAAAAATTCAAAAAGACAAACCTTGATTTTGTTATTTTATGTAAGGCACACCATTTTACTACACCATTGTATATAATGGGGCTTGAGCATCTATGAATGTTGGTATCCTGGGATGTGTGTCTGTGTCCTAGAACCAAATCTCAATGGACACCAAATTAAATACACTAATTGGTCATTGTTACACTTAGTGGTCTTTTACATTCTTTATTTTTGGAACTTTTTTATTCTAGATTTTTTGTATTATATTTACTCTTACTGTGTTTGTATTACTGGTAATAGTCACATTAAACACATTTTCATGGAAAGAGAATATACAATTAAGAAATAAATGAAAGTAAAGTTAAAAAAAATGAATAGATATGGAGGACCACTGATTTAGGGCAAGGGTCATGATTTGCATCTTTCTGGATCCTATTGTATTCTCCCCTACTTCCACCACTATATAAATATGTTTTATATGTATGTTTTATAAATATGTATAAATATGCCTTAATGATATTCAGTTCCAAAGAAATGGAAAAAAATGGGTTTATATCCACAAAAAATCATGCAAAAATGGATTTGGAATGAAATGAAATATAAACTGGTTATTTTTTAAAATGTGCCACCCCCCTCCCACCTTCCTAATGTTGTATGTTTCTCAGAATTTCCATTCTCCATTCCCTAAATACAGAAGAAATACAGTTTCTTCTAAGGCTAAAATTTCTGGAAATTTTATAACTGTAGCTTTAAGCAATTGTGACATTCTGGAAAATAACAAGGGATTGTTCTAACATAAAGAATGCACTGCGCTATCCTTGCTGTTCAATGTCAGTCTTTCCATTTAATGTAGTGGGACCACCATACTGATCAGCTAGATTCCATAGATTGAAGCTCCTAAAGATTGCCCTGCCCCATATTAGCCAATGGCAGCATACACCCATGGGCATATTGATACAGACATACTTCACCACCCATTGACTAATATGGTCTTGAGCACCCATGTTTTTTTCGAACTGTGTGGTGGGGGAACCAAACCAACCACAGATGCCAAAATAAATAAATAAATAACCCCAAACAAACTCAAGATATACGTTAACAGATATTATGCAAGTACTGGTACTTGCAAAATATGGAGGGAAAACAAACCCTAACGGATGGAATCAGAATCAAGCACACATTATGTGGTAATAACAGTATAAACCTTTAGCATACTACTAACTACTGCAGCTTTTTATTGTGAAAAGTGAATTTCTACAAACCTAAAATAAAAGGGCTCCTGACAGTGCAAGAGTAATTTACTCAAGAGACTTGGCTGAAGTTAAGCATGAGAGTTCAACACAAGAGGTTTATAAATGACAGAAGAGTACCAGGAGGTAATTCTAACTTGTATTCACTCTAGAGTCATCAGTTACATGTACTTTTTAACCTTTAAAGCTGAAATGTTAACTTATCATCAGTTAATGAATTTACGTTTCCCCTTTCACCAACATCAATCAACTCAAGATATTGCCCACAGTTAGTGAATTAGTGTTAAGGCTCTCAGGAACATCAGTGAAAGGGTATTGCCATCTCTATTTCCAGGTCATAAAAAATAATCCAGGAATTCTGCAAATTGATTTTTTGCCCATTCTAATGCCTACGGTAAACTAGCAAAAATTTGTAGGGGTAAAACGTCCAAGACAAAGGGACTTTTTGGAAGACTGTTTAAAGTGGATTAATAGAAAATCATCAATAATAATAATAATAATAATATATTTCTAGCCCGCCCCTCTGAACGAACAAGCGGGGCAGGTTACACCTAGCACCCAACTCCCCCCCTTAAAACAGGTTTAAATCACAACAACATTAAAATCAATAAATGAGCATATAAAAATAAAATAAAAACAGCGACAGAAGTTCCAATCTGGAAACCTTAGCTGTATAAGGGTGAAATAATGCTGGAGAGAGAGATGGAGAAGTTCAAAAATGCATTTCAGGGCTGGGAGGTGTTACACTTCTTCTGGGAAGGCCTGCCTTAGTAGAAAGCAGGTAAGCAAAAAGCTACTGAGGATTACGGTAGAAAAAGTACAACCAAAAAGAGGAACTAGACAATGTTTCCAAACTTTTTTCTTGAAACCAGGACCAGAAAAAAATCCTAAATCTTAACTTTATCTAGGCTATTCTCAAAAGTGGAACTCTGTGCATTTAATGCTTGGAAAATTTTACTAAAGATTCAATACTTAACTGAAAACTTTCCCCCATTTTCATTATAGTAACACCACAAAAGTGCAGAGAGGAGGCAAGTGAATCCATAACACAATAAGATATACAACAAGGTAACATACATCCACTTCTCAATGGTATGTGTATTTTTCATCACACATACATATCAAAGAGATCCTGTTCAGTCATGAGCTGTATAAGAAAAAGTATTGGTATCTCACTTATGGTCAAAGATAAGCAGGTGCATGTACATTTCTAACACGTACACACTTTTGAGATATACACCGCCACAAAATCTTTATCTTTTTTACTTGCAGATAGGATGAATATTGCTTTGACTGTGTATTCCTGCACAGCCAGGCGATGCATTAGATACCTCTTGTGGTCTCTTCCAACTTTATGATTCTTAGTTCTATGATCATTAGTTCAAGGAGTCCTACATCAAACAAAAAAGTTCAAACTTCTGTTTAAATTTTTATTTTACGTGTGTGTGTGTGTGTGTGCTTATTTATTCATGAACATAAATGGGCTGGATTTAAAAGTACATATTACAATGACTCATGAACATAATGGGCTAAATGTAAAATTACGTATTACAATGATATTAAACTATCTGTAACAGGAAAGGAAGATAATTACTCCTGTCCTGCAAGAAAATATTAGTGGAACAAAAGGATTCTTTCTATAATACAAGCTCTGGCAATATGCACTTTCCTCAGATGCCAAGCAACATCCCTGACAGTCCCAAGGAGGTTGTGCTGCCTGAGCAAATGCGAAACCCCACAAATCACTCCCCTCAGCAGTGAGCTCAGGAGAAAAAGGAAATGTAAGTCTTCCATCTCCTCCAAAGGATGGATCTCAGAGACAGCACACTCCAAATCCCCCTCTTCCTCATAAACAAAGGAATGTCATATGCCCTTTCTGTACAAAACGTAACTAAGAGGAAACAGAGAAAAATAGGCGCAGTAACAGCACACTGCTGCTTTGTCACCAAATCAACACAACTCTAATGAGGCTTCAGGGAAACAGAGCTGCCCTCTCCCATTGAAGTACCTGAAGGGAGACATCAATAAGAACTAGCTTCAGAAAGTAATAATCTCCAGGTATAGTGAGTCCAAATTTCTCTCCCCTCCAATGATTTTGGGGGGATGAAATGAGGATTCAAACTGATCACTGGGAGAAGGATTTGGTAATACAAGATGATGGTAGTGATGTGGCAAAGCAAATAATGAAGGCAAAAGGCATTCTATATTTTTTAATGTCCTCCCACAAACAAATAGTCTATACTTGTTTAACAACAGCCTAGACAATGCATCTGCAGTGGATCATTCCCTTTCCATTGGGCTGTTAACAAGTACAGCTGGCTGTGGTGGCAGTTCAAGCAGCATGAAAGCATGGGTCTTAGCCAGTCTTGCACTTTTCAACAATGACTCCTAGAATGATGGTGAATTAAGAGGTGTGGATCTGCCTGCCATTATTCGGAGAGCATAGCTACATGGGAAAAACAGAATTTAAGAAACAGGACAGGCATCAATAATAAATAGGGTACAAGGGCCCTGGCAATTGACTGTGATGCCAGGTGATGATGTTGACTGTGTAGTTAACAGAAGAAACAGCTATTTCCACAGTGAAGTACATTGTTCTGCTATGGATTTCATAGGGCTGGCCCATACCTGGATTCCCCCCACTCCGATATGTTGTTTTCGGTAACAGTACAAAAAATTTGTTTTAAACTGGTGTATGTCTGTAACATAGGTTGTATTTATTTAACCTAAACAGTGAATCAATCTATCATATAAAACAACAGAACCAAAACAAACCTGGTACAAAGAAATTTCCAGCCACCGCAGATAAACCATTCTAAACCTCTTTTTCTCTGAGAAATTCTGGCTCTTGGTAAAGTGTGGTAATCACTTTCATCATTTTCAAAGCCTTCCTCTGACATCATTAATGGCATTTCATCCAGATGAGAGGACTCATCTTCTAGTTGGTACCTGTTAACATTAAACAAATAAGAGCATTAAGAAAAATACAAAAAGATTCCATTAAATGGCATGTTGGTGGCTGCATGTTTTTATTTGTGAAATACCTTGCTCCCCCACATACTATACAAAGGATTAAGTGTACCCAACCCCACTGATCTCCTACGGAGAGGACTGAGAAGGAAGACAAGATTCTTGAAGTGTGGGGAGCAACACTTTCCATGAGAGAGAATTCAACTAGTTAGCACAATTATGCTGCTGGATATAATCCAAGTAGCTGACAATAGTATTATTAGTTATAAAGTAAGGGTATTCATTTTGAGCATTCTAAAGCATATTTAAACACATTATATTAGGAAGCCTTTTACAGGGTACATTTTCAACTGGAGAAAATTTGCTCAAATCCTAAAGAAACCAAGAAACTCATAACCAACAAACTAGCTTTCCATAAAGTGAAACATGGCTGTCATATGTGTCTTTCAAGGATTTATTTTACATTAATTGACAGAACGATTAATATGCAAGTAAACTGTGAACAAGCAAAATAACTTCTGCTTAACTTTCATATTTATATTTGTGGATTATTTTCACTTACATAGGATGATTTTGGTCAGCACAAATTTGAAACAACTTTGGTGTTTATTCTGCTGAATTTGCTTCTGTTTGAAATCTCTTTCAAATAGCTCTAATAAAACATAGTGCACTCACAGGGTTGTATCCAAAAGTATCATTCGGCATGTATAAGGCTCTAACAGTTGCAGATACCCAATTTACATCCTTGCCTAAATCCAACAATTTGATTCCACTTCAACAAGCCATTCAGTTAGGTGTTACTTTAGTTGTTCTATGACCAGAACACCTCCTCTGTACTTTTTTTCACTCACACAAAAATGGATACAGCCCAGTTTTCCTAAAGACTATATCATTATATTAGTCAATAAAGTTCAAGTGAGGGTATTTTTGGTGATACTGTGAGCAGTTATAGAATGAAAATAATACATGCTCTTTACAAAAAACATGTTGTATTTTCTCTCCCCAAATTTAAATCTCGAAGTAAACTTTCGAAGTACACCAAAGCAATAACATATAAGAATCACATTTAGTAGCTTGACTTCAAAAACCAGGCTTTGAACTCACAAGCAATTTACTTCTCTTCAAAAAGCAATTCTCCTATTGTGTTAAAATTTTTATCACTGTATTCAAACACTGATGAATAATGGATTTTTCATGGGGAGGGGGCAATCTCAATTTCTTTGTAATCTACTGTTGTGTACATTTAATTGTCAGTGAAGCTGTTTTTTTCACAAGTGACAAAGTAATTAAATGTAATGCCAGAAACTTTTGAAAAAATAAAGCTCTGAAAATAACCTGAATAGATTAGTAAAAATGCAAAATACAGTCCTACTGATATTAAATCAGAGATAAGACAGGTATCTGGGAAAAATGGATTCCTGAACGTGAAGAACATTAATATTAAACAACTTCTGAACAAAAACATTAAGAGAAAGGGAAAGAAATTATACTTCAAAATTAACTTGTGTATAAGATCTGCTGTGAAAATTATACTGTGTTCTACTCTAACTTTGATGGCTTTTAAAAGGAATGAGTAACTAAGTGAGTGCATTAAGTTTGCATTGTATTGTCTGTTGCTGAAATCATACCTACATTTAGAAAATTCTTTTTTTTTTTTTTTTGTATTATCAAAACACAACTGAGCAACAGGATGCAGCTGCAATATACCTGAATATACTATTCAATATACTGCAATATACTTGAATATATTATTCAAGGAGCCATTTTTAAATTCAAACCCTAATTTGCTACCAAGAAGTTCACACAAACAGTCAAATGTAGAATCACAGCGTACCACTTCCTGAGTGATCGCACACACATCTCATTTATTTGTACATTACATGGTAGTCATCACACGGTTCTCACATACCATCAGAGCACTTCTGATACCTATTTGCTTGATACTATGCTTCACTTTGTATTCACTACTTTTAAAATGATAGTTTTTCCAAGTTATGTTTTCTTCTTTGTGCCTTCGAAACTATGGAATAAAATACTAAGGGAACTGACCCATGCAATTTCTAGGAGGATGAAAATTCAAGGATATGAATTCCCTTTCCAAGAAATGTAGGGGCTGTACATACAGCCCTGAAGTTAATGCTTTTCAACAACCTTGAAAGGAATTGAATTTATGCAGATGCCATTTTGTGGGTTCAGTCTAGAAAATAAAGGAACCCCCCTTCCACATGCAAATACAGTACTCCTACTCCAACTCAGCCAAATCTCTGGTAAAGATTCTACCCTGACAGTTTCCCTTATTTCATTAGAACTTGCTAGACAGAAATCTTGGCAAATTGCACCAGATCCCTATATTTTATAGCCATCACATCACAAAGTGCAGAACTGTATCTTCTGCATATATATATATAGAGAGAGAGAGGTGGTTGTCTTGAAATTTTGCCCAAGAGTGGAATTACCATGTTACCCCATAGTTTTACTGCTTTTTAACTAGCAACAGTAAAAATTCTTATAACCTCCACTCTACTTTTTAAAAAATGTAACAATAAATGAAAATGTAGATATATTACTATCAAAACTTAATTCTTCCAAAACCGATATATTCTCATAGTTTACATATTATACTTGCCAGAATCCCATGGCATACGTTTACCAGATTATTCTGGAGTGTGTGGTATCAACTACAGTTGATATGCCAGCTGCATCCCTACCTGGGCAAGGAAAACCTTGAAACATTGATACATGCACTGGTAACCTCTCGTTTAGATTTCTGCAATGCGCTCTACATGGGGCTACCTTTATACCAAGTCTGGAAACTTCAATTGGTGCAGAATGAGGCAGCCAGGTTACTTACGGGGACAACTAGGATGGAGCACATCACTCCTGTACTTAAATCTTTACAATGGCTGCCGATTAGCTTTAGGGCACAATACAAAGTGTTGGTTATTACCTTTAAAGCCCTATATGGCTTGGGCCCGAGCTATGCCTCTCCCCACACACTCAGAACGCCAGGGAAGAACCTGCTAGAACTTAAAAATACTAAATTGGTAACAACTTCCCATAGGGCATTTTCTGCCGCAGCCCCAAAGTTGTGGAATGACTTGCCGGAAGAGATCTGCCTTATTACCACCTTAGACGCTTTTAAGAAAGCACTTAAGACGGATCTCTTCCAGCGGGCCTATCCACCTGACATACTGTAACAGACTACCGACTGTTGTTAAATCTGTGAAATACACCAACTAACTATACTGAACAATGCATCTTATTGTTTTGTCATCAATTTTTGCTGATGTTGTAATAATGTGATGTTTTTAGGATGGTGATATAATAGGGATTGTATAATTCTGTGTTTTATTGATGTTGGAATCCCACCTCGATCCAACAGAGAGGTGGGAAATAGAAATAAATTATTATTGTTATTATTATTCTGTTTTTGTCAGAACTGATGATGTCCCTTTTCTACAACTTGTTGCTGTTGTTGTGTGCTTTCAAGTCACTTCTGACTTCTGGCGACCCCAAGGCACCAGGCAATAGGAAAACCCTATCTTGGGGTTCCCTTGGCAAGTTTCTTTAGAGCGGGGCGTACCATTGCCATCCTGCAAGGATGAGAGAGTGTGACTTGCCCAAGGTTACCCAGTGTATTTACATGGCCATGCTTGGATTCGAACCCTGGTCTCCAGAGTCATAGCCCAAAGCTCAAACCACTACACCACACTTTGGGGGGGGGGGTGCCAATGAAGTCTGCAATGTGAGGGAATGAAATCCCTGATTCCACGTGCATTGGACACCAAAATACACCAGTGAATCTTGGCCACTAGAGTATATATACGAGTTTAGACAGCAATGTTTTATAAGCAACATCCTTGCTCAATCTGGGATGCTATATTTTTAGGGCAAGGATATGTTGTTTTCATGAATAAGTGCTAATTTTTCGTTTTTTCTTTATATTTTCAGCACATGCACATATGGGCTGACAGATCACATGTACAGCAAGCAGCACATTGTGTAACCATGATGAAACTCTGCCGGTCACTCTATAAAGCAAATACCACCAAAGTCTGCGAACTGTGTCAACTCAATGGCATAGATGAAAACTGTGTGGTAGACTCTTAGTTTGTCCATCTTTATTACCCTGATTTTTTAAAATTTGTCAGTAACCATTGTGGTTATTACAGATTGAGTATACCTTATCCAGAATTCCAAAATCCAAAATACCTGAAAATTCAAACTTCCCTCCATAGGTGACTGGAATAGTGACACCTTTGCTTTCTAATGGGTCAGTATACACAAACTTTGTTTCATGCACAAAATTATTTAATAGAATTTAAATAAAGTTAACGTCAGGCTATGCTTATAAGATGTATATGAAAGATAAATGGATTTCATGTTTAGATTTGGGTCCAATCTCCAAGAGATCGCATTATGTACAGTGTATGCAAGCATTCCAAAATATGAAGAAATATGAAATCCCAAACACTTCTGGTCGGTGGCATTTCAGATAGGGGAAGATCCAACCTGTATATTGTCATCAATATTAAAAATACATTCACTACCCTTATTTGAGCATCACTTGCTTAACAGGAATGACATGCTGTAATCCTTTCTCACAGGACTGGGCAATTGGATTGACTGAAATAGTAAACTGATGTATCTTGTTTTATTGCTTCTTTTGTGGACAGCAAGAGGAAAACAAGACACTATCTCTAGCTTGATCTTAAAATAAAGATACCATGAGAACTGACTGATATATTAATACAAAGACATTGACAAAGCTTAACTATATGAAACTGGAGACTGCTTACTATTTTTGTCTAAGGTTTAAGTACTTTGTTATCAGACAGAGATATAAAAGCAAAAAGATGCTTTGGAGGTGCAAGAAGATAACAAAAAGATCAGGCAATAAACATAAGCATGAGTCACATATATAAGTCCTGAACCTGTATAAAAAAAAAACTTGTTTGAGAATAGATTAGATAAACAATACTAGCACAGAACTCTGAAGAACATTTTTTAAAAAAGCTTTTGATGGAAAAACTTTTGAAAGATTTCTTCTTAATCTCTGTTTAAGACAAACAGATATGCTGATATGAAAAATAAAAGCAAACTAACCTTATTTTCTGAATGCCCTCTTACCCACGCTTTTAAAGAGTGATTACACCAAAACTATTTGTTCATAGAAAGAGTTATAAAACGGGATCTGTACTGAATGTGTAAGAATGACCTAACATGGTTAAGCTTAATTTAAAATCCCACAACTTTTGATCAAGTAGAACCAAGTCCTATATTGCCACAATTTCTTATTGTTATTTGTTATCAAGTCAGCTTTGATTTAGGGAGACCCTATTACTGAGAGACCTGCATGAGGTCCAGCCATCAACAACCCTAACAATACAGAATATTAATTAACAGAAACATTAATTTATAAATGATTTTTATACTAATATTTTACAACTGCCTTTAAGAGGCTATAATGAAAAGGAACAATAGGTTTATATTTATTCATTTAATCTGTCTTCATTTCTTAGCCACTAGCACAAGTTTGACAGCCATCTTACAATGAAAGTTAGAACAACTACTGTAAATATAAAAATAAAGCCACAACATACAACCTAATACCAAATAAATTAAGCAGTGGAAAATAAAAATCAGTATCTAAATCTCAAAGTAGTATCAAAAAACGTGCAATGCATCCACATTCCAAAAATATCAAAGTAATCTTTAAATCAAACCATTTTAAAGGTGAAAGTCCAGAAAAATAAAGTCATCAACTGGCACCAGAAAAATAATAATAATTGTGCCAGACAATAAAGATATCATAGTTGAAAAACCTGTTTTCATGGCCCAGGAACATGAAATGTTTGGCAGGGAGACCCAGAGAAGGTACTGCAAAAATATATCTGAAGTTCTAAATGGAGTATCTGGGGGGGAAGTGATCCTGCAAATTGCCTGTTCCCAAGTTATTTGGACCTCTAACAATTTTAAATGGGCCCAGAAACACAGTGAAAGCACATAAAGCAGAAGCCTGATACATCATACCAGCCAGTCCGTGTTAACAGTAACACTTTCCTCTTTTGAATCAGTTAAGTTTCTGGAACATTTTCAAAGGAAGGCCACATATGATTCACTTCAGAAATTTAGGTCATAAATTACCAGAACATCAATAGCTGCAACAAGATTATCTATGCTAACAATGCAGGTCTCAAGATGGTATACCAGCCTAAGATGTTATTTGAATGTTATTTGGAGGCCCATGTTCTGCCCTACAAATCTGTTTGGGGTTTCAGATGGATCAAGAAAGCCTGTCTCAGGGACTGCTCCAAGGCTCCAAAACTCAGAGAGGTCAGACTAGAACCTTACTTGCTATCTTTCTGTAGGCAGGCAAAGACTTTCATGTTTTGGTAGGCCTTGGAAGACTGACTGCTGAAGGGGAAAGGGCGTTGCACAATGTGCTCAATTATCTGTTTCCTATTTTTCTTTTAATAGTTTATGTTTTTAACAAGTTTAATTTTTTTGATAGTTTAATCACATTTTTAACTTTTGTATACTGTGAATTTTCAGGGGTTTTTTTAACTGTTGTAAGCTGCCTTGTCACAAACTGGGCAAAATAGGGGATATAAGTAAAAAGAGGAAGGCAGGCATGCTGAGCCATATTGAGTTCTACTTGTCCCTGTAGTATATGTGGGCAGTTAGCAACCCTTAAGAAGAACTCTTGTGCAACTCACCATGTGCTGGCCCCCAGTTATATCATGTAGTAACTTTTATCTCAGAAAGCCAATGCTTACTTAAGAACAATAGCACATAGGTCAGAATTTTTCAATCATGTTTTAAGGAACCTTGGAAGGTTATCAGGAGATTCTCAGTGAGGATGAGTAATGGTAGAAAGTCTTCACCAAAAGATGGCTTGCCCATTATTGCTGTTTCTAGGTAATGTATAGTCACAAGGGGGAATAATTGGTATGTGTTCTGGTTATAATGCTCACAAAGCCAAGTAAGTACTCCATCTGAACTACCGGTATGTGACAGGAAACAGAAAGAATTGCTTGAACAATGCTTGAAATCATCCAGTTCTGAGTAGCTGGATTCAAGTTTTTCTCTTCCAACAAAGAGCTGACTTCATTTTTCTAGAAAATGGGGGGGGGGGGGGGGGTGATGAGTGTGACTTGTCCAACATCAACTGCTGGGTTTCCATGGCTAAGAGGAGATTCAAACTCTGGTCTCCAGAATCTGGCTTCACTACTTAAGAAATATTGAGAATATATCTATATGGTCTAAAGCAACAATATTCTATATCGATTGATTATACAGTGGTCCTTACACTACTGATTTTACCTGAGAGAAGCCCTCTCTAGGAATCTCCAGGTCCTCCAGTACAACTCCATAATCAATATCTGCTAGATGTTGCTCATAGAATCATGCTGGAAGACCTACAAACTGTTTTCTCTCGGACCTTGTAGGTTCTCTAGCACAACTCTATGATCAACTTGATTCCTCTCTGTCATTTACTCCCCAGATTCAGATCACTGCCAAGACCTGTAGATTCTCTCTTTACAATATTGCTAAAATCCGTCCTTTCCTCTCAGCCTCCACTGCCAAGACTCTGGTCCATGCCCTAGTGGTATCGCGACTAGATTACTGTAACCTTCTTCTGACAGGGCTTCCTCTTTCTCACCTCCATCCTCTAATCTCCGTCCAGAACTCAGCTGCACGTATTATCACATCCACTCGCCGCTTTGACCATGTTTTGTGCTGGCCAAATGGCTGTAATAAAGTTTGACTGATTGACTGACCATGTTTCTCCTCTTTTATCCTCCCTTCATTGGCTCCCCTTCCCCTTCCGCAGCGAGTACAAGCTTTTGTTGTCGACTTTCAAAGACCTCCATGGACTGGCCCCTCCTTACTTGTCTGAACTTCTTTTTCCTCACACTCCTTCTCGTACCCTCCGTTCTGGTAGTCAAGGTCTCCTGTCCCAGCCGAGGATTTCCACTGCCCTGTCCTGGATTCGTCCCTTCTCACTTGCTGCCCCTCACTCCTGGAACCTTCTTCCCCGACACATGCACCTCATCACTTCTCTAACCAGATTGAAAATTAAGTTAAAGACTATATTGTTTAGGGAAGCATTCCCAGGATTGTGCCATCTGCCCCAGGATGCCTCCTTCTAACTATGTATTAAGAAGCCGTGCCCTCCCTCCAGTCCATCTGCCTTGGTCCTGGCCCCAGAGGGAGAGAAGAACCACTGGACCTCACCCCCTTTCCCAGCACCTTCCCCTCTTCCTTTTGTGTTGTCTCTTTTAAGCCTGAGGGCAGGGATCCGTCTAATTTAAGATTGTATGTACAGCACTGTGTAAATTTACAGCGCTATATAAATAAAGGTTAATAACAATAATCAACTTCTGGCAGAACTGCACTGGAGGACGTAGAGATTCCTACAGAGAACATACTCATCAGAACCGCAAATAATCAAATCTGCAAAAGTCAAAGCTGCAAATGTGGAGGGCCAACTGTATAGTCACCTGGGACTCACAAAGAAATTATATGAAGAAATGCTATCAGCAGTTTATAAATCCCTCTTATATTAATATACTTTAATAAGATTCAATCCTACAAATGACTTATCCTGCTAGGTTTACCTCTGAGTAGACATTAATTCACTGTAAGTATATTAATTTATGAGCGGGTATCCAAAAACAAAAATTGACAGAAAGTTTGTTTTGATTTGTAGTTGTTAACTTATCTCTATGTAGTCACTATCTAGATTTATACATTTTTCCCAGTGTATCTTGACCCTCCAAATACCTGATATTGTAGAAGTCTGTAGATTGCACCTGACAAGGATTTTACACTTTAGTCACTTCTGGCAGAGCCAGTCACAAAAATAAAGGATGCAATGAGTCGATTTTCTCAGCAACGTGCACTTAGGGACCAATGATGACAAGGACAAAATTTCATCAATATGCCTTAATAACTTCCGGGTGATAATTATTACTTTATGATAACCCCTCGTAAGGCGCAATCTGCAGACTTCTACAGTATCAGGTATTTGGAGGGTGAAGATACACTGGGAAAAATCTAAATAGACACTACATAGAGATAAGTTAACAACTACAAATCAAAACAAACTTTCTGTCAAATTTTTTTAAAGGTGATCATTAAAACTTTTGGATACCCCCTCGTCCTAACACCACAGTTACTCTACGCAGTGGGGTTTAAAGAGCTACTCTTCACTCTAACCAGCTACAATCCTGAACATATAGTGAAATCCAAAAACTACACACATATCTTGAACCACCTATCATTTCAAAAAATTAAAGTGCACTTCTTTAAATCACCAATAGCAGTCCAAGATTGCAGACAGACATATTTTCCAACTTGAACTTATAAGAGCAATAAAACAGATGTTGAGCTTCTAACCTTTTGCTCATTACCTACAACAGCAAATATACCTTTAATAAATCACAACAATACAGTGGTCCCCCGGGATCCGAATCCCCCAGGGAATGAAATCCCCTGGACCCAAAACCGCCGGGGGAGAAAAAAAGCCCCCGGCCAACGAAAAAAACCCTGGGTTGCGAAAGAAATTCGCAACCCGGAAGTTTTAAAACAGAGTGCTTCCGGAGTGCTGTGCATTGGCGAAAGCGGTCCCCCGGGTAACGAACACTTCCGGGATATGAAGGTAATCCCGGAATGGATTACCTTCGTAACCCGAGGGACCACTGTACATCGCTCCATATATTATGATCCAATGGGTCTCAAGAACTAGCCAACATCATCAAACCTGTAATACTTATAGAAAAAAATTAAGGTAAATGGCTAAATCTGAGATGATTACACAAACACATTCACAAACAGAGACTAATTAACCTTGTCAGGAGTTTATGTAAACCAGGCAGGTTTATGTTTCGTTAAAAAAAGGATAGGTGATAAGTGTCGGGCTAAAGCAAATATAAAATATTTTCCTCTTTATCTAATATCTCAGAGTTACAGCTTTTCTGAAATATGCTTTCTGTCAGCAGATGTGAACATGAACACAAACAAAACTCCACCCAGAAATGTGATTCTATATATCAGGGCCAAAGATGATTGGCATGTCCATTCAGAAGTAATTTTCACTATGTTAAGTGGAGACTAAAAGATCTTCTTATATTTTAGAAATATTATTATTAACATTATTATTATGCTTATTATTACAACCCTGATTCACAGGAGTAAATGACTATCCTCCTGGTCAAAATTAACTATATACCGTTGAGGGCTTCCCTTTCAACAGAGTTCCGTATCTAAGGAGATAAATTTGAGATCTTGTACAGGCACAATCCCATGTAGTAAGGAAGAAAGGCACTGATTGTAACATACTGGCATACCAATAGCTTTCAAATTCTTGTCTCATAGTAATTTCTAGTGAATTAGATCGTTGCCTATAAAATTCATTCTATAAAGACTGAAACAATCTCAAAATAATGCAAGGCTTTCTCTGCTTTCCAGTATATGAAATGTTTCTAAGTACTGTTTCTAAAACAGAAAATAAGCACTTTATACTTTGCAGTTTCTCTTATCAATGTAAGATATCTAAAACAGCTTAGATTAATGTCACTGAATTCTTTGCCTGCCAAGCTTTCCATCTGATAGTTTCTTCTGTCTTTCCAAAACCTTAAATACTCTGCTTAAATCTGATATTGTTTTGAAAAAAAAAATGCATAGAAACCACAGTTCAGTATCTCACCAGAGCTTTTGTCCTCATGCACCAGTGTCCCCAGTTTTTTTTCTCTACCTCCACCTTCTCTACTAGAGATTGTTTCCAAATGTTTTGGGAGCAAGACGTCACACAAGTGATCACTAAGGAATGGCAGTTCAGATACTCCTACTAAGTAAGCAAAATATCTTGTCTTCCTGGAAACTATACCTGCCTGAGGTCAGATGGATATTGTTCCTAAACAAAGCTAAACAGACATCAGTAAAGGACTGTGCCCTGTAGGTACAATGACACCAGGCTATGGCCTGTAGAAGTGGCCTTGCACTCCTTCCACATATTTACTGAGTATGTGGAAGGGACCAGTCAAAATCCAACAGACAGAATATTCTAAGATGGGGGTGGAGGCTAGTAAACAAAAGCTTTGTCTCTCATTGGTGTCACTTGTGTTCATCACCAGAAATAAAAAGCCAAGCATGAGCTGCCCAGTAATGGATCCTAACATCCATCCTTCCTGTTCTCCTGTATTTTCAACATACTGGAAGCCATCTCAAAAACTGGTAACTAGGCAGGTGTACATGTTTTTAAGTGGAAGCAGGAGTCAGGAACAGATACCTAAAGTGAATTCATTCCTAAATCTTGTCAGAACTGAACTGAAACTCTGTTCTGCCACTGAACTCTTTCTGGTTGAGAATAAATTCCAATCCATGTTAATACCAGACCATGGCAATAAGGAAAGTTTGCTGGAAGCTGAGATCAGGACACAGCAGCGCTTAGATTTGGGGACATTGTGAGCATACAGTGGGCTCTCAATATCTGAGGGCTTGCCATCCATGGATTTAAACATCCACAGATGACAAGCCCCATTACTTTCAATGGGCACACATGTTGCACCCACCATTAAGGACAACGGGACTCAGTCCTGCATTTTTCCGTATCTGCAGGGGGTGAGTGTTCTGGAATGGATCCCCCAAGGATATGAAGGATGGACTGTATTGTAATGTCAAAGACAACTCTGTTCTTCCATCTTTGAGAGAGCATGAATCATGCTGTGTAGAAATTCTGACTACAAAGGCTTGCAAAAATGTATTAACTCCTGTTCAAAACTTCTGACACCTAATCACACAATTGGGAAGATAAGAAATACAGTTGGCCTTCTGTACTCATGGATTCCTTATCCAAATACAGTGGGCCCTTTTCCAATGTGGAGGCGAAGGCTTTCATGGCCAGCATCCATAGTTTTTTGTGGAGCTTTCGGGCTATGTGGCCATGTTCTAGAAGAGTTCCTTTCTAACATTTCGCCAGCATCTGATGCCAGCCACAGATACTGGCGAAACGTCAGAAAGGAACTCTTCTAAAACATAGCCCGAAAGCTCCACAAAAAACTACAGTGGGCCCTCCTTATACGCAGATTTGCCATGCATGGATTTGAGTTTACAGACATGGCAAACCCACCATTTTGTCCCCAATGGCGGCACATGTGCATGGGTGCCGCCATTGAGGACAAAAGTCCCTCTCCTACCTTCCCTTTTTCCTTCCTTCCTTCCTTCCTTCCTTCCTTCCCTCCCTCCCTGCCTCCTTCCCTCCCTCCCTTTACTTACCTTGTTCTGCTGCTGCCGCCAGTGCTGCCTCTAGCACTGCTGCCCAGTCTCCTCACTGCTTCCACCACTGCGGAAGAGCCAAGAGGCCTCCAGCATCCGGCACCTGGCCCTTCTGTGGTGGCGGCAACCATCCAGCCTCCTCCGCCTCCTCACCGTCTCGGCCTCCCTGCTGCCGCCGTGGGAGAGCCGGGTGCTGGTGCTGGAGACCTCAGCCTCCAACACCACTACCGGGCCTTTCCTGCGGTGGCGGTGGCAGGAGCAGCGAGGAGGCACAGAACGGAGAAGCTCCAGAGGCCTTTAAGGCCTCTAGCACTGCCGCCCGGCCTGCTTGCCCTCTTCGTCCTCGCCACTGCCATCACAGAAGGGATGGGTGGTGGTGTTGGAGGCCAAGAGTTCTCCAACACCACTGTCACCCAGCCCTTCCATGGTGGTGGCGAGGAGGCGCGGAGCGCAGCAACTCCACAGGACTTCAAGGCCTCTAGCACTGCCACCCAGCCTCCTTGCCGCTGCCGCGGAAGTGCCAGGTGCTGGTGCTGGAGGCCTCTTGGCCTCCAACACCATCACCCATGCCTTACTTGGCGGCAACAGCAAGGACAAAGAGGACAAGGCAGCAAGGAGGCCGGATGGCAGTGCTAGAGGCCTTGAAGGCATGTGGTGCTGCTGCTCGGCCTCTACATTGCCACTCCCATTGGGAGAAAGGTCCGGTGATGGCCTCCGGCACCAGCCCCCAGCCCTTCCAAAGCAGCCGCGAGGAGGCTGAGTAGCAGCGCTGGAGGCCTTCAAGGCCTCCAATGCCACCTCCCAGCCTTTTGCCGCGGTGGTGGTGGCAGCAGTGGCAGCAGAACAAGGTAACTAAAGGGAGGGAAGGGAGGGAGGCAGGGAAGTAAAGAAGGAAGAAAGAAGGAAGGAAGGAAGGAGAGGGCCTTTTGTTCCCAATGGTGGCGCCCGTGCACATGCACCACCATTAGGGACAATGGGGACTTGAGCATATGCGGTTTTTGGTATACACTGGGGGGGGGGGGGCAGAACAGAACGCCCGCATATACCAAGGGCCTACTGTATTCAACCATCCGCGGCTTGAAAATATATAAATTCCAAAAAACAAACCTTGATTTTGCATTGTATATAAGCTACACCATTTTACTATGCCATTGTATTTAATGGAACTTAAACATCCACAGATTTTGCTATCCAAGAGGTATTATGGAACCAAACCACTATGGATATAATGTGTGGTTTGTTTTTCCAGTGCAGTTTTTCCAAGGATTTACAAACACCAGTTAGGACTTCTAAGAGTGGCACAAGTCACAGTTGGCCTGAACCTATGTTTTCCTAGAGGAACAAAACCATGAATACAGGTAGAAAGGGGAAAGGGTAAGTTCAGTGAAGGAAAGGATTTGACCCTTCCCCTGAAATCTCATCTGGAACTGCTACCTTGGGCCATTCTCCCATGTCCCCTCCTGAGCCATCTTTTAGCTTGGAATCTATCTGGAAATAAAATAGACTGGGGAATATTTACAGAGAATTCCTCTTCCACCCACTAAATCTCCTACAAAGGCCCAACACCTATATTATGGGGCCAAAATAGGCATTATCCTGCACTGGTTCCACATTGCACATAAACACATTCTGTTCCTGCTGAAGTTGTTTATTTTTCAGTAAATAGTAACATGAAGAAGAATTTAAATGGTTTAAACCTAATATAGTTTACTGTTTTATTTGAATCAAATATTTGCCGTTTTGTGCCTTCAAGTGAATTCCAACTTACAACAACCCTACCAAAGTCATAGTCCAGCACTCAAACCACTATGTTATGCAGGATCTCTGTGCATTATTAATATTTTGCCCGACATTATCAGAACCCAAGACAGTACACAATAAAATTAGTTTAAATAATTTAAATGATCTAAAAACATATTGTATCGTCTGGCCTCCATATTTCCAGCTTTGACTTTTGTGGATTTCATTAATATGTTCTCTCTCGGAATCTCTAGGTCCTCCAGCATGACTCTGCCAGAAATTGACCAAAGAGTCATGCTGGAGGACCTAGAGATTCCTAGAGAGATTTTTTTTTTAAGATTAAAAACAGTGGGGATTTTTTTTATTTGTGGTTTTTCCACTTTCATGGGTGTATTGTGCCCCTAACTCCAGTGAATGTAGAGAGTTCACTGTACAATATTATTATTACTGTATTTTAAAAATAAAAAAATAACCTACATGTATAGATTTGGCTAAAACATTAGACCCCACAGGCTTTCATAAAAATCCACATTTTAAATTTGTGCCAGGATGAAGCCAGCATCTGTGCCAATCAGATCTAAAGAGACAGGGTGTTCAAAATAGAGAAACCTCTCTCTCTCTCTCTCTCTCTCTCTCTCTAGCAAACCTCAGTTCTCAGTCAACTACATATAGAGAGAAGCACTGCTTCAGAAAGCATCCAGATGCCAAACCACTGAGAGCTTGAGACCAACGAGGATTTTAAGACTGCCACTCCTCTTAGCCCTTCCCATCAGATGCTACAGGGCAGATTTTATTTTATTCATTTATATCCCACTCTTCAGACAAAAAGTCTCCCAGAGTGGCTTAGAAGTTGTTAATTTGATGGTTCTCTGCTCTCAGGCTTACAAGCTAAAGGTTACTGTCAGCATTCCTTTTTAAATGAAAGTACCCAGGACACTCTTTTTTCTAGAAGTGAGACACTCTGCACCATAACTCCTTCTCCTTACTCCTAGAAGGTAAGAAAATCTTGTAACATCTTCTAGACTGAATGCCCATGGAAATGTGTGGCTATAGTGATGAGGCGATATTTTGCATTCCCATAATTCATACAGTCCATTTATAAAATTCCTTCCTGGGAATCATTTCATTCCATGCATCTGAGGAAAACAGACCAAGATCCAAAACACAATGCACAAATAATCCAGTTTGAGACCACTTTTTAACCACCTTGGATCAGTGCTACGGGATCCTAGGAAATGTAGTTTATTGAGGCACCAGAGCTCTCTGACAGAGAAGGCTAAATGTCCCACAAAACTACAGTTCCCAGAATTCCCTAGCATTGAGCCAGGGAAGTTAAAGCAGACTCAAACTGGATTATTTCTGCAGTATGAATTTGACCTATGTCTACCGATACTTATGCTACAACTTCTTTTGCACATTTAGTCTCAAAGGTGCCCTTTGCATCCTGACATGCCAGATTCTGAATCCTAGAAGGCAAGTTCTCAGTGGCAAGGAGGGCATCTTCAACACAGTCTCAATCAGTGGTTCCCAAAGCTTATTCTTCCAGATGTTTTTGACTTCACCTCCCAGAATTGCTGACTACTGGCCAAGCTGGCTTGGGCTTCTGAGAGCTGACGTTCAAAACACCTGGAGGGCCAAACTTTGGGAACCACTGGTCTAAATTAAAAAAGAAAAGAAAATCACTGTAAGGACCTCTCAATCTGAACTCCAGCAGACAGGAAAACTGGTTTTGAACTGAAGCAAAGAGCAGGGGGTGACCGATGCAGGAACAAAACAGTTTGACACGAACATTGCAGGGCCTTCTTGTGGCACGTCAAAGGGGGGGGGGGTAGGCTGGAGGCCAGCAGTGGCATCACTTATGGCAACCTTACTATTATAATAGTCCTCCAGATGTTGTTGGACTGCAACTCCCAGTATACTTTGTCATTACCTATGTTAGTGAGGGATGCTGGGAGGTACAGTCCGACAACGTCAGAAGGACTATTATGATAATAATAAGGTTGCCATAAGTGATGTTGCTGGGGGCCTCCAGCCTATCCCACCCTTTGAAGTGCCACAAGAAGGCACTACCATGTTTGACAACCCTGCAGACTACAACAGTGTCTGCAGAATTCAAATAATTGAAAGCTTACATGGCGTGTTTTCAAAGGTACAGTTCAACAATGCCTGGAGAATTCAAAGAGGATGAAGGCCAGGGAAGCTTTGAAAGTTTTGTGAGACAGGTTGCCTTCCCAGCCAGAGATCTCTGGCCTTTCCTGGCGAACTACAAACCCCAGAATGCCCACAGAGGAGAAAGAGGGGTCAAACTGCTTTACCTTTGCAGTGGCCCAGCAGCCTCAGCCACATACCTACAGGATATCCAGCCTGCCTATGCGATCGCCTTCTCCCATAGAATCCACCTCACACATTAAGACTAGGCTGGCTGTAGTTACTCAAAGGACCTTCACATCTGCCGCTCCCAAGCTCTATGGACCGGCCTGCCAGAGGAGATTCGATGTATCACCAGTCTGGACTGCTTCAAAAAGGCAGTCAAGACACCTCTCTTCCGGCAGGCCTTTCCAGAGGAAGATCAATATCCTCACAATCTGTGACTGATTGTTGACAAACGGCTAGTTGCCTCTGCTCTGGATATGGTTAACAACTGTTAATTATGTAATTATTTATTAATGGTGGTTTTAATAATTGACAATCTAATTGTATTTTATTATTACCGATGGGAGGGTTAGGGTGATAATGTTATTATATGATGTTGTACATATTGATATTGTATTTTTTTTAAAAAAAATTATTGTACATACGGTAACACATCAAACATCACTAGACAAACAAACAAACATATAAAAAAACAGTCTGGCTTTTATACTATCGTTACCAGCATTATATACATTACGTACATACTTCCATATTTCTCTCTGGCTTTTCTTCACTAACGAAGATTCAGGAAGGACTTGTAAGTCTAAATCTATAAACGTACATCTGGCATTCATATTGTTGTTTAAATACACACAAATTATTTTTTAATTTATATCCTGCCTCTCTCTACAGATTTTATTTGGTTTGTTTGTTTGTTTATTTATTTATTTATATAATTTATTTTATTTGGTTTATTTTAACCTAAGCCGCTTTGACTGTCTGGAGGAGCGGGATATAAATAAATTTTATTATCATCATCATCTTCTAGAACAGTGGTCCCCAATCTGTGCTCTCATAAAGACCTTTTGGACTTCAGCTCCCAGAATCCCAGGCTATTGGCCAACGTGGCCGAGGATTCTGGGAGTTGAAGTCCAAAAAAGTCTCTTAAAGGGCACAGTTTGGGGGCCACTGGTTTATGTCTTTCTGATAGACTTCCAGTGGTCCCCAATAAAGGGCTTTTGGACTTCAGCTCCCAGAATCCCAGGTCATTGGCCGACGTGGCTGAGGCTTCTGGGAGATGTAGTCTCAGAGGACTGCTGCGCCGCTGACCCGGCCACAACAGCCCCGGACTTCCAGCCAGAGGAAGGGCCCAAGCACCAGCTGCTGCCCCCTCGCCCTCTGCCTCCCCTTCCTCGGTACCTGTGATGCCTCTGCGCGCCTGAGGCTTGGGTGTAATAAGCCGCCCTCCGCTGAGTGCTGCGCGGAACCGGGTGGAGGGGGATGTGGTCCGCCATTTTGTTTTCCGCTCGCTACTACCCGGGTCGCGTGACGTCACGCCGCCGTGCCGCGCGCCGACGACGACGTCATCACCAACCACGGTTGGAAGAAAAGCAGAAGAGAAACCAGGGAGATGGGTGAAAAAGAGGAGGAGGAGGCAGCCAATCAGCTGCCGAGGAGCGCTCGCGCCCCGCCTTCGAGCCAATCAGCTGCCGAGGAGCGCTCGCGCCCCGCCTTCGAACGCGGAGCCGGAGTCTCTCGCATTAAAAAGACCGTTGAAGCGAGCGAGGGGCGGGGGGAGTAAATGAGCGAGTGAGGGAAAGTTCTCCTCGTCTAGGTTTTCTTTTTTTTGAGACTTCAACTCCCAGAATTCCTGAACAATGAGCATAATGACTGGGACTCCTGGGAATTGAAGTCCAATAAAAATAAGTCTGGAGGCCCCATAAGCAGGACTGGAGCTTTTCAGCCCTGAGGGATTGGCATTGCTAGGGTTGTGTCAGACCTGACAGGATCTATCTCTTGTGGCACTTCAAAGCTCAGAAGCAAACAGGCACATAAGCAAATAGGGTTGGTTATGGCAACCCTGTACCTTATAACTGTCCTTCAGTTGTTGTTGTTGTTGGACTGCAACTCCTAGCACTCTTTGCCATTGCCTTTCTTGGCAAGGGGTGCTGGGAGTTGCTGTCCAACAACTGCCACAGTCCCGGGGGACTATTATAATACAAACAGCTTCATTTATATACCGCTTCATACCACCTAAGGAGTGTCTAAGCAGTTAACAACTGTAAGCTACTTGCCCCCAACAATCTGGGTACTCATTTTAGCGACCTTGGAAGGATGCAAGCCTGAGTCGAGCTTGAGCCCTTTTGCTGGTCTTGAACTCGCCACCTTGTGGTTTTGAGTGAGTGGCTGCAGTACAGGCATTTAACCACTGTGCCATCAGGGCTCCTAATAAAGTTGCCACAAGTCATGCCACTGACAGTTTCCAGCCTACACCATCCTTTAAAGTGCCATAAGAAGAGCCAGTCACTGTTGTTGTCATCATCATCATCATCATCATATTTATTAATAGCCTGCCTCTCCAAGCAGATCAAAGTGGCTAACCATAATGAAACAACATTAAAATACAGTAAAACATCATAAATCGTCCCAGCCACAATAAAAATACATTTTAATTATAAACTAAGCAGGAACAATGTGAAGTCGGAGGCATTCATGGCCGGCAACCATAGTTTTTTTGTGGGTTTTTCGGGCTATGTGGCCATCTTCTAGAAGAGTTTGTTCCTGATGTTTCACCAGCATATGCGGCTGGCAAAACATCAGGAATAAACTCTTCTAGAACATGGCCACACAGCCCGAAAAACCCACAAAAAACTAAGCAGAGACAATTGAAAGGCAATTGATGGGAGGCCACTAAGAGGCTACTCTGGGAAAGCCTGCCGGAAGAGATACGTCTTGACCGCCTTTTTTAACGCAGTCAAGACTAACAATATGTCAGATTTCCCCTGGCAGGCTATTCTGTAACTTCATGTTTGACAACCCTGCAGAGTAGACTTCAACAATGTCTGCAGAGTTCAAAGAGGGTGAAGAGGCCAGGGAATCTTTGAAAGCTTACATGGCCTGTTTTTAAAGTTGTCACCATGGAATCATAGGCTGCGTTCACACTGGAGAAATAAACTGGTTTAAGTGCCATGGCTCAATGCTGTGAAATTCTGGGAATTGTAGTTTGTTGTGGGCCCAGAGCGGAGCAGAATTAAACAAGAAATGCCTTATGTTTAACATAGGGCATTTCCTGTTTAATTCCTTTTTAATTCCTGTTTGCCCTCTAGTGTGATAAACCATGAATCAGAGCAAAGTAGAAGACGGCATTATACGTACAAACATAGCCTAAGCTCATGGACACTGACTGCATGGACGCTAATTCATGATTTGGTTGCTCAAGTCTCACTTACTACGTCACATATATGTTTATTGCTTATGCATGGCAAAACTGAACTCATCGATTGTCTCTTCACCCCTCAGAAACATATTATTATTATTATTATTATTATTATTATTAACCTTTATTTATATAGCGCTGCAGGTTTACACAGTGCTGTACATATAAATTTATAATTAGACGGTTCCCTGCCCTCAGGCTTACAATCTAAAAGACACGACACAAAAGGAGAAGGGAAAGGTGATGGGGAAGGGTATCAGGTCCAGTGGTTCTTCACTCCCTCTGAGGCCTGGACCAAGGCAGATGGACTAGAGGGAGGGCTCGGCTTCATAATGCATAATATCTGTTGTAGCTGTACTCCCTAGGTGCCCAAGGAAAAGAATGAGGCATCAAGGCCCTAAAGAAAGGTTCCTTCCCCGCCTTTATAGAAGAAAAGTGTTTGGAGACTTTCTGTCATATGGGGAAGGGTTAGCTGGGATTCTGTTCCCTAGCTTTGTTTCCTCTGTCAATTGTATTCTGAACTTTTATATATTATATAAAGGGAAATAATTTAATGCTATTGTATTGTTTTAAATTTGCTGTGGGGAGAAAGCCAGGTCGTAAGTAAATAATAATAATATTGTTGTATCAATATTGCTATATAATAAGCACTTGTGTATATTATTATTGGGGGAGAGTTGCAGTAAATCAGTTTTGAATCTTACTGCTATGCACTTTGACAAGTTTCTTGCTCCCTCGTCCCTTTTCCTTCTTCTCTCTTGTCTTCTCTCACCTTCATCTTTCATTCCCTACTCCTCCCATTCTACTTATTATCCTCCTCCTCCTCCTTCTTATCCACCCCCTTTTAGCTGTGCAGTTAAGGTAAGGCTGGTGCAGATAATGATGGTTTTGTTAGACAGCTAATCGTTTAAACTGAAGATAACCCAGACTGAATTTGGCTCCTGCTTGCAAAACGTGCTCTACTGCAGATCTTTGGAGGTTGGGGTGGGAAGACAGAAAAATTGTAGTGTTCAGTTGTCCAGAAGAATGTTCTGCATATGCTCAGAGACTCTCAAAATATTTCCTATTATGAATTCCCCACCCTTGATTCTGCCTTTGGGTAGAAATGGGCTGTCGTGTTTGCCTCCATCCCTTTAAAATGACTGTGTATGTGGAGCAAGAATCAGTCGGAAGAGAAAGGAGAACCTCCAGGTTTCTTTTTTTTTTTTTTAACATTTTGAAAACATTTTTTAAATTCTTTTTGAATTTTTTTGAAAAAATGTTACCAAATTTTCACTTTAACCACATGAAGCAATATACATGTAAATACATTTAGGCTGTGTGTATGATATTTTAATTTAAAGGCACACTTTTAATTTTGCTAGTTGTATGTCACAAATGTCATTGCATTGAGTGATATACAGGAATTACAATTTATGAGTAACATTAGTACAAAAAACATTACTAAGGGTTCTCTATGGTGTGGTATGGGAGGAAGTCAATGGAGGTGGGGAGACGCCATGAGTTACCATACTGGGCAATGGCAACTGCCCTGGTTCATTGACTGATCTTTGTAAGTATTCACTTATTCTCGCATTTGGGTTTTTTTTTGGGGGGGGGGGGTTGTTTATTATTTAGGAAACAAGGCATTTCAAGCATGAAGTGTCCAATGTTGGTGAGAGTGGAAAGAAAAGAGAGATGCAAACAAGCGACAAACTGAACTGAACCATGAGAGGCAATGCCATGCATTAGGATAACCTTTCCCAACCTGACAGTTATCAAAAATGATAGAGTCCTACCATTCCCAGAGTCATATTATGGGCCTTTTAGTCAAACAGTTGTATTATGCACTTTGTTCCTCCATTCTAGGTTGGAGGGAAGGAACTTGAAAAGGACAAAAAGAGCCTTTCTGAAAGAGCAAATAGCAAAATGTTCCCATAGAATCACCAGTGACAGCTTCTATGATGTTCTCTGTAAATCCCATGTTATGTTCCAAAACTTAACATTTAAACAAAAAGCTAATCAATTTAACTAATTAAACTATTTCAGTTTAATAGTGCTGATGATAATGAATTCATTTCCCAGTTTGTAACATTTATCAAATTAATTTTAAAAATGAACATACTAGGTCTTGATTCTTCCTGTGCCTTGGTCTGCATTGTAGACCCATGCCTATTTCGCTGCATGTTTTTGTTTCCAGTTTTATATTCGACTTCTTTTGCATTTTGTAGAGGGGTGGGGTAATAAATTATTATTATTATTATCATTGTTGTTATTGTTGTTACATGCATACATACATACAAGAAGAACTTGCATATTACATACATACAAGAAGGGTTAATTATCAGTTAGCACAGTATCTTATTTCTACCGGTAGTCACCTACTTTTGCTTCCCATCTGTTCCAACCCACTTTTCACCTTCTAGAAGCAGCTGGTGTTCTGTCTTGTAGAATCATAGAGATGAAAGAGACTGGAAGGGCCATCTAATCCAATCATGCAGGAATGCACCACCAAAGCACTCCTGATATGACTACCCAACCTCTTTGTAAAAACCACTCAAGAGGAAGAGTTCACTACGTGCTGATGCAATCTGTTCCACAGAGGATCAATTCTTACAAAATGGAAGGTTTTTTCCCATTGTGTAGCTGGAACCTTCCTTCCTTCCTTCCTTCCTTCCTTCCTTCCTTCCTTCTTCTTCCTTCCTTTCTTTTTTTCCCCCCTTCCTTTTTTGGTAACTTGAATCTATTGGTTTGTGTTCTAGCCTTTGGAGCAGGAGAAAACAATCTCCCTCCATCTTTTACATGACATCACCTCAGATATTTAAAGATGGCTATTATGTCACCTCTCAGTCTGCTGTTTTCCAAGCTAAACATACCCAGCTTCCTAAGTCATTCCTCATAGGAACTTGTTTCCAGACCTTTGATTATCTTGGACACAATTTTCTCCTTAGTTCCAGCTTGTCCATATAACTCTTGAATTTATTCACACTATATTTACATTTAGACTCTTAAAAACATGGGAGTGCCACTGCATCTGATAGTCTTGATGAGAAATATGCTCCTGTTAGAACAGAATGTGGAGAAACAGAATGGTTCCCAATTCAAAAAGGGGTCAGGCAAGGTTGTCTTCTATCACCCTTCTTGTTCAACTTATATGCAGAAAATATCATACAAAGAGCAGGTTTAGACTTAGAAGAAATAGGATTGAAGATAGTCGGAAGGAACATCAACAATCTAAGATATGCAGATGACACTATATTACTAGCGGAAAACATCACGGACTTGGAACAATTACTAAGGACGGTCAAAGAAGAAAGTACAAAGGCAGGCTTACTGCTGAACATAAAAAAACAACAACAGATAATGACCACAGAGGGCCTATGGATCAAACTGATCAGAATGAAGACTGCAGTCAAGAAATCAGAAGAAAACTAGGAATGGGAAGAGGAGCTATGAAAGAACTAGACAAGATCCTAAAGAGTATAGCTATACAACTGAGCACTAAAGTTAGAATCATCCAAGCCATTACATTCCCCGTCTACAGATATGAGAGCTGGACAGTGAAGAAAGATGACAGGAAGAAAATAAACTCATTTGAGATGCGTTGCTGGAAAAGAGTGCTAAGAATAATATCGACAGCAAAAACAAAACAAAACCAATGGGTCCTAGAACAGATCAAGCCCGAATTCTTCATGGAAGCCAAGATGTTTAACGAGAGGCTGTTGTATTTTGGTCACATGGTGAGAAGACATGACTCATAAGAAAAGATAACAATACTAGGGAAAATAAGCATGCCAGATTTTTATGCAACCCTGGATTGTACATTTCTCCAAAAAGAAAACACACAAATACCAATGTATGTTTGGGCAATTATGAATTGAAGTTAGCTCAAAGGTAGCAATGTACAGTGGCTGGGTATTTAGTGGCTGGGTATTTGGGACCAGCTTGCCTTGACATGAATGCAGTTTCAGCTTCTGATTTCTGTCTCTGTTACTATACTGATAAACTGGAAGGAAATATAAATTTTATGGGCCAGCATCGAGAATGAGAAGTTATCTTTTTTTCTGGTGTAAGCCTAGATCAAATGTATAATTCCTTTTACACTAATGTTTCCTTCAATCAGACTCAATAGTTTGGTCGTTTTTGGAGGGACAAACCCACTATAGGTGCAAAAAGGACCAGATTTAATTTCCTGTGCATTTTCACTGCATTTTAGCAAGAGATGTCTAGGCTTGGATATTATGCACGTTAATACAGCATTTGAAGCCGAGTCACTTAGCCAACCCCCCACCGCTTGTACTCAAAGTCACACAGCACAAGTATAACTTTTGCACTTCCAAAGGACTCATTTTAGACACCTTCCAATTAATATTTTATAGGTTTCAATTATGACTGCCTTATCAAGCCCACTGGGAAGACAAGGCACAACAATTATTATAATAACTTTGTTAGCTATAATTTCCTCTTCTGAAAGCATGGATGGATGTTTCTAGAAGCTGCATGTTAAGCAGAAGTGCTTACACCTGACCTTGCACCCCATCCACTCTTTCTGCACAGCGGTGCCTCTTTCTTTCCTTGAAAGACAGGTGCAATTTGTAGCCATACAAATTATACAGTCCTTGCTATTAACATTCTTTTATCTAGTAAATTACTTACATTGATTACACTGAAGAAGATTCTATGAAATGTTGCTAAAGCATGTCTATGATTTGGCTGTAATATATAATTCTTAAATTAAGACAAGGATGAAAAGAAATGACATCTTGTGATAGCAGATGCGAAACTCAGATCTTGGCCACATAATAGTCATTAAACATCATGTGTTACTCTGTGCGAGAATATGTGTGCTTGGGCCCAGTATCCTGGCTGAATTCCAATTCAGGTAATTACTCTGTCTACCTAATCTCCCCTGTAGTTTCAATAGGATAAGTTATGGTATTTTTCTTTTGCTTCATGCCCAATTCTAGTGAGGTTATATGCTGCATTCCACTGCATACTTAGCCATGCTTCATCCTAAAACAAAAGGTATCAATTGCATCCTTGGATTGATAAAAGCCAAAAGTCCTAAGCAGAAATCTTTGTGCTCCTCCCCCAAGTAGATTTGAAAATCCTGTTTCTTGCTTGCTGTCTGAGAAGTCCGACAAACATTCAAGCTAAGTTGGGAAGGACAGGCCAAGGCCCATGCCCATTTCCTTAGCCCTAGACTTTACTAAGCTCTCTTCTCAGGACCAGCTGAAAATAACAATACACACAAAAAGGCTGATAGCACTCTTTTCTTTCCATCAGAAGCATGCCAACAGCCTACTTCCCTCTCTTTCCCCAGTCCAGAGTTTCTTGCTCCCCAAAGGAGAACAGAAGTTATCCTCAATGGTGCTGGCCTCTTTTATTGTACAATTGGTCATTAGCTGGAAACAATTCTGGAATTATAAATGAGTCCTAATTAATGCAAGGAACTGCACTAATTGGGGCAGGAATGGGTGAGATCTAATTTGAGAATGAATAATGTTCCCTTCTTGATTTTGGAGAGGAAAGGATCCCATTATATTTTTATTATTTTTGTGTATCCACCTCTTTCCTGGAACAGGGAGTAGAAGTGGTTTACAACATGATTAAAAAGGAACAATAAATTATATAGGTAATGAAAAATCAGAACCAAACAAATCGATGTAATAAAACACAATTGAATTAAATGGTTAAAAGCATATTTACTAAAATAATATTTAAAAACTATATCTTCTTAAATGCCATGTCCTTAGTTTCTGAAAGACTGCCTGCATAGAGAGGTATTTCACATGTCCGTGGATGGAGAACACAGTGGGGCCAGCCTAGGCTCCCTTTTTATGAATGCCTTGGTTGTGATCTTATGTGGTGACTATAACTAGCCCTTAAGATTTTGCAATCTGGTTTACGGGTTAATAATTATGTATCTACTCTCTTACCAACCTACCTATGCTATTAAGTCATCTGCAAGTATCATCTTCTGTGTTCCTTTCCTTTTTGAGTGGAGTCTGGGGCAACAAAAGATGGATGGGAATATTATTGGTGCTTGCACAATGCCAGTGGGATGGTCTTCTCTGATGAAATCTCCTGAACCCAACATGATTTTTACTGAGGAACCGCACAAATCCCATGTTATTCACATTAGAATTGTAAATATTTCTTATGTACTTCTAAGTGTTGTGATAACACTGCTGTTGCTCTTTTATCTTCTGACTTACCTTTTATTTGCATTCTCATGTAGTTATAATTTGTACTTTTTAACCTTGCAAACACCCTGAAAACAGTGTTGTTTAAGTGTGGGACAAAAACTTAAATGATTTTTGTTCCCCTGCTGTGACTCCTGTATAGAGAGAAACTTGGACTGAACTGTCCATATCAGACTTCAGCAGTTTGCATTTATCACTAATAAAACCTTCCAGCTATTCCAACATCTGTTTCAAGCCTACTCCTTGCAGCAGTTATTGTTTTGCAGTGAAAACCAACTTGAAACGATGTAGTTTAGATGCTATATCTAAGTGAAAGCTATGGACCACAGTATATTACTGCTATAGTGTGTTGTGAGGAACACCATTTCAAAAATCTTAAAATGAAGCAAATGTACAGAAAGTGAAAGCTATTAACCTTTGGGGGTGCATTCTGCTGCAGTGTCTGCAACACAATCTCTACTTTCCATCTTGGTTTATCTAGTCATCAATAGAACCACAATAGGAGTTGAATTGATGTCTTTCAGCATTGATGGCCTAGTGTCTATTGTTTAATAATGGATGATTTGTGCAATTCTTAGATGAATGATCTTGTAATGAATGATAGGAGTATAAACCTTTGCCTTTTTGTACTGAATGTGTGTGTCTGTATTAAGAAAAAGGGGTAGCTCCTGATTGGGATTTTTAATAGTATGAATTGAAACCCATGAGATCTGCATATTTTTGCATGTGAATATATATTCTGAAACAAAAAAATACACAAGTAAATTGTACCTGTGTAGCTTGCAACAAAAAGGGCTTTCTCCCTCTGTGAAAGAAGGATGCCTTTTCTGTAATGAAGCTTTCCATTCATGTTTCTTGGTATCCACTGGTGGTTGGTCCAGTACCATGCCCCATATTAAAATCTGTGAATGCTTAAGTCCCTTTATTTACAGTGGTGTACTAAAATGGCATTCCTTATACAAAACAGCAAAATCAAGATTTTTTTTTTTTTGAGTGTGTGTGTGAGAGAGAGAGAGAAGAAGAAGAAGAAGCAGCAAAACAAGCTGCTGCCTGATTTCATAGGAGGCATCATTTTCTAGATGTTATATAACTCTCTCACACTAGGACAGGGCATCCTAGTTCTCAGGTTAAGGTTTTGTTTCAAAATCTACACAGAACCAGACCTGTGATACAGGCATTCTGCAGCTGTATAATTTCTGCGGCTGTAAACCAGGAGCAGGAACGATATTTCTGCTACTATACACACATCCAGAGCTTTTGTGTGCAGTGTATATAAAAGACACACAGACTGCTAGGCTATGCTTGTGCAAATGTGGGGGGAGACGTACTAGCGCTCATAGTTAAGTTGATGAGAGATGAGGCAGAGGGGAATCAGAGGGCATTTTCTTGTATTTTTAGTGGCACAATACTGTTATGGTAAAATTACTAATGAGTAATCCACCAAGTTTCTTTCTGGACTACAGTAATAAAAAATGACCTGATGGGTGGTAAGGGTAATGAGTAATGCAGGGGTGGGAAGCTAGGGAGCTGCTCTAGTCCCCCAGGGGATATAAATCACTTATACCCTCCACTGCAAGTAAAAATAAAATCCACATTTTTGCCTTCCAATCCTCTCTAAGGTTGTGGGAGGCATTTTTGCCATGGTTTTAGGCCCCCTGCATCATTTTGGGCCCAAGAGAACTTTCTTTTTTTCCCAAAGAAGACGTCACTGAAAGTCATTCCTAGTTTACTTAGAGACTTAGAGTGTTTTTAACAGGGCTTTCTTAAGCCTAAAATGCCCAGGAGGGGGCTCCAATATATGGCAAAATGCCCCCATATCCCTAAAGGGCATTTTGGGGAATTTTCATTTTTTAAAAAAATTAAAAATGAACCCAGGGTAGACCTGAGGGTCATAAAAATGGCCCCACCCCTTAAGTAACATAATTACTTAATTTTGCAAGCTAACATTCCATACTTTTGTCATATCCAAGTAGAATTCATGCTATCATGCTAAGGTAGGCACTGAAAATAATTTGCTTTGATGTGACGTGCTTTTATGTCTGATGTTTTAACTTGTCTTTCTTTCCCTTTGTAATTTTATCTAATTGTTACTATCATAGAGTGTACACATCCGACAGGCTTTTATATATTTCTTAAGTTTTACCAATTTTGTACAGCGCTGAGTATAATTTACAGCGCTTTAGAAATAAAGTTTAATAATAACAACAACAACAACAACAACAACTGTTTTGGACCATAATTTCTCGTTGTCAACCGTGCCACTTGGGGCACCTCACAATATCTAAAATACTGGCTTTTTAGCCATGCACTAATGCAAAGCTTTAATTCTAGTATTGCATATCTTTGGAAGCTCTGTTCTTGAAGTAATAGAAACATTTGTACCAAAGTCATTTTAATTCAATCAATTTATTTGTTATTTCAATAAAATCATTTTAATTTATCAAAAGCATACTAATTCTCCTAAAAGATGTAACTACTTTTAACAGTGAAAGAATATTTATATTTATGAAACCTTTGAAATCTGCAAATCTGAGTAGGCTTTAAAAACAACAACATCTGGAGCAATCCTTTACCCACTTCCTGGAAATGAGTCCAATTCAGCTAAGTTCTTACACTGGAATAGATACATATAAGATTGTACTGTGAGTGCAGTGTTTTCTCTTGGATGCAAAGCATTGTTTATTCCAATATTTGCCAATACTTTAGAAATAATCTTTATTGGTTGAAGCATGACATTATTTGTGATCTGCTGGCAGAGAGTGTTAAACTCATTACTCTTAAGGTTGCTGCCTTTGCTATGACTGCTCAAAAGATCCGTAATAATTTTTTAAAAATAAAGGGGATGAGAAGCTGCGGATGGAATGGTGCATCAGTTTGTTTTGCTGCTGACCTTCTGCTGCCTGACCTACTAATGTTTAAGTTAACAAGTTATGGTCCAGTGAAATGTGTGGTTGTTGTTTGTAATATTTTGTAATGGTCATTGTGCCTTACATAAATAAACTGTTGTCGTTATAAAAAAATCTTTCCTGAATATTGTTAAAGTGTGGCATGAGATTCATTACTAATAGCTGACTGAATAAATACATTAACAAGTTTTCCTTTGTGTCATAACACAAATGTTTCCACTGGCTTTCATTATTTTTAATACTAAAAGTCTGGGTATGCAGTCTTTGAAATATTTCACAAGACTAGACATAATGTTTACTTATTCCAGATGTTGTCTGTTTCCCAAGATATGGGTAGGATACAAAGTTACACTCTGAGATTATTATTCTACATCAGCAGTGTCAATGGGAATGTTTTCACTTCACAGTATAATGGGTTACGTATCTAGAAGTGGCACATATCAACCACACCTCCCCAAAACAGAAATTGGTAGTTTTTACTGTTATTCTCACCAGTTGCTAGTGAGCTCTAGCATGTGATACATACAATTATCAGACTATATTAAAAACAGAAATGCAAGGTATTCTTGGATGTGTTTCATTCTCTGCTAGTGATGCCAGATTTTCAAAATACCAAAAAGAGACAGTCAAAATTCATGGCTTCCAGGGTTGACACTCAGGAAGTAGCTGTTAATAAGTTTGTGTACTTCCTCAATACCAAATGATAATACTGATTTCAGTTAAACTAGCCATGTACTTCTCTGCAAAAATTACATATTGTCTACATTCATAATTTACATGATGCACATATTTCTGCTTCCTGAAGGGCCCACAAAAGAAAGAACTGTTTGTCATCTTATTCAGTCTATTGGGCAAATCATACGTGCTCAGCCTCAGAGGATGGCAATAGCAAACTCCCTCTGAAGAAACTTGCCAAGAAAACCTCATGATAGGGTCACCTTAGGGTCTCCATAAACTGGGAATGACTTGAAAGCACACAATAACAACACACAACAAATTCAGCCTATATAAAAAAGAAAGCTTTCCAGTCTTCATATAGGGATCATTCCTCATAATAAAAAAACACAAGCCAGCACTTTTAGCTTTTTAGCCCTTATATAAGAGACACCTGGCAACTCTATTCTCTGCTCACATATCTGAGCAGTTCCTTTTAACCTCTTCAAGTATTTTCCACTGCATTTTGAGGCATCTCACAGGTTGCTTATTACATTACCCTTACATAACTATGAACACTAAAGTGAGGATCATCAAAGCCATTGTATTCTCCAGAACCATGTACAGATGTGAGAGCTGGACTTACTGATATGGCTTACTCTCAGGCAAGACTGCCTACAATTTTATATTTACGTATATTTGTATAATCAGGAGGAAGTTTCTTAGAATTTACTAGAGCTTCTAAATAAATAATATGTAGGACTGAAGGTCACCTTTTAAATCAGTTGGGATTAATTCCATATGAATATATGTGGTGTAGTGGTTTGAGTGTTGGACTATAACTTTGGAGACCAGGGTTCAATTCACAGGCTGGCCATGAAACCTACTGGATGACCTTGGCCAAGTCACATGCTCTCAGCCTCAGGGAAGGCAATGGCAAACCTCTTCTGAACAAATCTTGCCAAGAAAACCCCATGATATGGGGTTGCCATAAATCAGAAATTAGGGTTGCCATAAGTCAGAAGTGACTTGAAGGCACACAACACACATAGGTGATACATACATAAACATGTGTTGGTCAGTTTGTGACGTAGTCCAGAAAAATCAGACATGGAGTCATTTATTCAAATACTGGATATATCAATATTATTGTTCTCTGTATGCATACCCTCCAAACCTTCCCCATTTGGCAGAGACAGTCCTGATTGATCCTCTGTCATCCCACCTTTTATGCTGCTTTTAAAATGTCCCCCTCCCACTTTCTTTCTCCCCCTCCCACTTTCCTCTTTTGTCCTCAGTGTATTTGCTGCAAACAGTCCAAAGTGCAAAAGCAGTTTACACTTCATTAACTCCGGAAGGGGCGAGGATGGAATCTTGTCCTTGCAAGATCCTTTTGTAGGCAAAATCAAAATGCTACAGCTCCTCCTACTTTGTTTGCTCGTAGCTATTAATAACCTTTAACATCTTGACTACACTCTGATGTTGTTCGGCCACAAGTGTCCCAGTTTTTAATTATGAAATGTGGGGTGCTGATAGAAGCATGGCAATTGATCATATCTATCCTGCACCAGTTACATTGGCTACCAGTTTGTCCCTGGGGCAACTTAATGTGTTACTGTTGACCTAAAATCCTAAAAGGTTTGGGTCCTGCTCATTTAAATGACCGCCTTTGCCAATACGAATCATTTAAAAATAAATATGTGTGTGCTAAATAGCTGTTAAGAATCCTTATGTTTATTGTTTGACCTTTGAAAAACTAGTTTACTGGTTTTATACCACTAAGGAAGAACTCTAAGACAGAGAGTGTAAATCTATAAAATATTTTATTGTGCTTTACAAAAGAACTGCTCTGGGAGCCTGTCTAATAAGTGCCGGTCCACGGTGTTTTCAAAAGGGCTCGATTATCAGTGGATTTGGTTTACTTCCCTCAGTACCACCATAGCTTTTACTTTATTACATTTTCAGCACAGTCTCATTTTGTCTGCTGATATTTGAAAGCCTCACCTTCCTTGGAAGGAGCAGAATTTCACCTCTGTGTATTATGCTTGAATGGCATGACAAGAGATTGCTTTCTCTCTGGAACTGGCAGCCAAATAGGGGACTATAGCAGTTCGTACAGTGTTTCTGTCAGTATGAAAAGTTCTCCTGCCACTGCGGATGTGCAAACGTTCACTTCATCAGAGTTTTAAAAAACTGTCCATATGCCTACCGCTGTGTATCCAAAGTCTGGCTGAGCAGAGAGCGGCAGAACGAGAGGAAAAAAACACAACCCAATAACTTGAAATATCTGTTTCACAGTCATGAACATCTGTCTCCTCTTCAAAAGTAACATAGGGTAATCTGGATATATATTCCCAGAGTGGAATTTGGGTAATTCAGATTAGAAGTAATTCTTGATGTTTTAAGGAGCCTCTTTATTACAAAAAAATAATTACACAACCCACCAGCACAGCACACATGAAAGCAGAAGTTGAAGTTTATTTAGCAAGAAACCTCCTGGCAGATGCTAGAACAACTGGGGCAGCTAAATTGTCTTGAATCAATAACTTCCTACCAGATTGTTGGGGGGAGGAGGCACTGGAGGGGGACCTTACATCCTCTAATGCTTTTGTATATTTAGGTGCACAGTCAAATTCCACATTCATGTTGCAAATCCCAGCTTGTTCAATTCATCTGACATGGATAATATTTTCACTTTCATATTTCAAGTGTTATTTTACAAAGAGCTTCTTATTGCTTAATATTTGTTTTTGGCTTGCTCTTCATTCCCAGTATTGGGAATGCCCTGCTAAAGGTGTCCCACCTAGGTGTTTGAACAATGAAGTGTTGGGCAATATAAAATATACAGGTGCTTGGTACACCATTTCCTTTTAGCTGACTGGCATAAAACTAACGAGTATGAAGTTTTTCATATTTTAAAATACCCTTTTATAAAAAGTTGGACCTTCCACTTCATAGCAGAGAGTGATCCAGCTAAAAAAGAGTAGTGACGAGAGTATTGAAAGGCACATTGGAAAGCAGAAAACCGTGAGGAGACAAGCTTCACACGCTCTGAGATGGTCAACTGTTTATTCAATATATTTTTTAAAAAGCCCAATGCCAACTCAATATGAATAGACCTTCTTCGGGGGCCTTCAAAAGAAATAACTGAAGTTGACAACATTCCAAAACACAGGACCATAGAATATAGAGCTTTTTATACTATATGGGTTTGTGTTTTGGAGAGTGTTTTCAACTCCAATTATTTCTTTTGAAGGCCCCTAAAGAAGGCCTTTTCTCAGTGAGGCCGAAAAAATGTTTTTTTAAAAAAATAAAATACTGAATAAACCATCTCAGACCATCTCAGAGCATGTGGAGCTTGTCTCCTCCCTATTTTCAGCTAGAAAAATAGGCCCGTTCTTTTTTGTTCATTTGTATGTGTTGTATATCTGAGTATTCAAAATCTATCTTCTTCAGGTTTTGATGTTTTACCTGTGTTCTTGATAAATTCACAATTCCCTGTACCTCATAAGAATAGCTGTGGGAAGGGAGGAATGATGGACTGATATGCACCCCCCAAAATAATCACCAATCGGAATAGCCTTTGGTCTCAAAAAGAGAAAGGAATTTTTCCAACTTCTTCATTTACCAGAGGAATTTAATCAATATTTAATACATATTTTTGGCACATTTTAGATAAGTAATGTCAGAATAGGGTGATATGAGACTTTAATATCATTATCAGGCTATTTGCTAGATAGTAGTCTTGGTTTGTGTTTCTGTGGGACATGGAGGATATTTCCCTAACTAGATGTAGCTTTGTAGGAACTCATGCATAGCAGACCTGCTTCCTTCTGCACTCTATATCTGATACAGTATATTTAATAGTCATGATCCAGTAAGGTGCTTTGCTGTTGGAACTACTTCTGCCACTGACACTGGGACAAAGACAAATTCCCCATGCCTCCCCCCCCCCAAAAAAAACCTGCTCCAGTGGGCTAAGGGACTTGTAGGACTCTCTTTTTGAATGCCAAGGAGGGCTGCAGGGAAAAGAGGAAAGGAAGAAAGTGCTGCATTGCTAGTGGCCTGGATTTGATTTGGCATTGGATTTAGGATTATGTCTGAATGGACTAAGATTTCTTTCCAGCTTTGCAGTCTCCTGAGTCCAAAAGCAGCTGTTATATAATATCCTCTACACAATTAAGGAATCACACACTCCATAATTCTAGAAAGACAGACAGACCGCCAGAAAGACAGACAGACAGACAGACAGACAGATATGGATGATGAGCAGATTTGTTATGTGCAAGTCATTTCCAATGATGGCAACTGCGAGGCAAGGTTTCTTTGCCAAGATTTCTTCAGAGGGGTGTGACTTTGCCTTCCTCTGTGGATGAGAGAATGTGACTTGCCAGAGATTATCTGGTGGGTTTCCATGGATAAGTGGGAATTGGAATCCTGGTCTCCAGAGTCCTAATCCAACATCCATGCTATAGATAGATAGATGATAGATAGATAGATAGATAGATGTTGAGCCATTTAACAGAGCTGCTTCCATATTACACTGCATTTGAATGCATCAAATTCTGTGAAACTAGAGTTACAGGGCATCCTATTAGTGGTGTTGCATTGCCTCTAAAACTTTAACAAAAAGGAAAAAAAGAAAATCTGTGCAACCCACTGATCATAAGATGCACTGAATCTTAAGAGTAAGCAGAGCCAGGACTGTAACCTTTTAATAAAAATTCAAAGGGCATGTCATCAACAGATGGTACATATCTTCTAAATGTCAAGTAATCTGTATCCATTTTGTTGACAATACATTTTGGGATCATCACTCGAGATCCCTTGGTTCTAATAATCAAATGCATTGAACATCCACAAATCTATTTAATTAATGCATAAATCCATGAGGCCCACAAAGCTACAGATTTTCTGGAAGTACTGAAGTTGGGTGTCCAAAAGTTAGCAGATGCCCAAAGGCACCTTCTTATTTGTGCTTTGATCTTTTACATTATAGAAAAAAACAAATTCATGAAAATGTTAACATCTGCACCTGCCATGTTAAAAGATCATAAGGTGAAATATGTACCGATTGTTTTATTATTGGGAATCAGAATAAAGTAAAATATGGATTGTTTCCATAGCCATTTGAGGTAGAATAGACTAATCTGTCTCCAGGCTCCTAAAATGTTAGCAAGACACCTAAATTATGATAGATGTGAACTTCAAGAATGAAACTGCCGAATTTATTAGCTGTTCAAATGTCGCTTGTACAGTTGAAGGGTAAAGAGAATTACATCGGAAGGAAACTATCAGAAATTACACTTGAGACCTCTACTGTGAGTGGAAAAGTCCATAAAACCAACTACTAACTTGCACATTCATATTTAAAAGGCAATTGTTAATATTACACAGGTGATTCAAAAGAAATTTTCATATGCTGACTGGATCACATGCTTCTAAAATACCAAAATGTTGTCCATGGGATCTATGAAAATACAGAAATACAACAAAAGCAACAGTGTCCTAAATCCAATTGCAGGTCTCAGCTCGAGCAAATTCATTGAATTAATGGAATCAATTTACACATGTGGACTTACAATTCAGCAATTGATTCAATGGGTGCAATTCCTTTGGGACTAGCAATTGGATTCATGCCAACTTCCCAACCTACAATTTTAGATATTTTGAGACAAATGAACACCTCAAATCCTGTCTAACAAAATTTTATTCAGCTGTAAAAACAAACCACCATACATGATGATGATGATGATGATGACAAACATTAGCGAACCTGCTTCCTCTGTGAGTGGATGAGATCAAAAGCTTTTCTTTCTAGTTTGCATTAAACAACACTGAATACACTAGACACAGTATATGCAAGCTTGTGTATTCTTTCAAATGAAGATCAAACCACAGTTTGAGATTTTTCTTTAAGGGCAAACTCTCAGTTGTAAACCGTGTTACGCCAAGACAGAAAAATCTTGGTTTGTTGTCACATCTGAAATGAATCAACATGAAACAAACATATACAATTTTTTTAAAAAAAGGGCATAGTGAAATATGAGCCAAGAAGACACTATAGAATCTTACAAGCACAATAGGCCAAGTCCGCTATTCTTGCAATTTTCTTTTTATAAAAAATGAAAAAGCACAAGAGCTGGGTGACCCACACTCCTCCTAAAGATTAGTGAAAGTCTAATATCTGCCTATATTTTGTTCTGGGTGAATCTATAAACTTTTCTCCCTCAACTGGTTTGCCATGGTGACCAAGACAGATCGTGGCATTAAGTTGTGATCTTTCATCTAAACCTGCGATCTTTCATCTAATATTATTTCTTAAATGGCTTTCACCCTATGAACTCCAATGGGGAAAATTTCCTTCAATAAAGGACCATAGTTCAATGAGGAACACATGCTTTAATGTCCCACATTAAATCTCAGATATTTCACAGGAAAGAACCATCTGAAACCCTGATGAGCCTTTGTCAGTCAGTAAAGATAAATAGAGTCGAATTGACCAGCAGTCTGACTTTGGATAAGGCATGTTCAAAGAAGATATCAGAACTTTGCAAAGTAGAACTACACAACTAAAGCCAGCAGGCCAAACCTTACCCTCTGCCTGTACTCTGTTGTCGTATTTACACATTTGGAGTGAAGGCAAGCAGCAGTTTTAAGACAGAATGACTGCTTCCTATAAGAGAAAAGAAGGGACAAGAGAAAGAAGGCCCTTATGCTGGTCCCACTATTCTCAGAGCCACTTTTCCTGAGTACGTGCAAGGACCATATTCAGCAATAATATGCTGCTTGCTGATAGTTAACTCCCAAGCTATGAAACTCTCTTCCAAGGGAAGCTAGGTTTGCCCTCACCATGTTGTCTTTCCATCAGCAAAGACCTGCAGGTTCTCAGCAATGAAGTGGCTGTGAAGGACAGAGTATATAAAAGTAGTGAATATTTTTCTCTTTCTTCTGTTTCTCTGGTTTTTGTGTTATTACTTCAATGGATGTCCTTTTAAAATGGTTTTAATTACATTATTTATTATAGTCTAGTTTATTTAAATTATAATCCAGTGGTACCCATGCCTTTTATCCTTGGTACCCCTTTTTACATCTACGTGTAGACATCAGTGTCCCTCCCGCCCGATGTAGTATATGAATTAAAATATTTTTTTTATTTCTTATGTGTATTTTCATTTGCACATTCATGTATATTCATATTTTAACATTTGATAAGGAAATACCATTGTTCGAAATCAGAATGGTTTTATTTAAATAAATTCAATATTTAACTCAACACATGTGTAAATGTACCACAGTAACTGTCCTATGTTCTGCTTTAAGTGAACCCAAAAGCCACATAACTGCCACATAATTTAAGAGAATATTAGAGGAAGTGGTTGTAGATGTTCTCCCCTACATCCACAATTTGAGAAGCAGCTCTTCATACATACTTCCATGAAATTTGGCCAGGTGCAGCTAATAGAAACCTGATTCCTACGTAGGATGTTTTCATAACAGCAGGACAATGATCTTTTATTAGACCAGGGTAATCAGTTACATTCTTAACAATAGCCAAGTATTCTATATTGCAATTGTCCTTTCTTTGTTTGTCTTTTCATTCAAGGGCTGCAGTTACCTGCACAGCTTTTTAAATAATCCTGGTGTGAGAACAGAAGATTCCAGTTCTGTACTCTTCATACAATCTGAGCACTCACCTTGAGTAAAATGAAAGACTAATGGTAACTGCAGTCTCATTTAGCTCAAGATGTCTGGAATGGCAAGAACTGCATTAGCTATAGATCTGAAGTGTTGAGCAATCCATCTTAACCTTATTAGCGATCAGCTTGGAAAATTAAACAATTACCAGATGAGTGAAATGGTAGGAAAGGCAAGCTATAGAAATGCAACTACTTTGGTTCAAAACACACTGCAGAAATAATCTAGTCTGAGACCACTTTAACTGCCCTGGCTCAGTGCTAGGGAATCCTGGGAATTGTAGTTTATTGTGGCACCAGAGCTCCCTGATAGAGAAGATTACATGTCTCATAAAACTGCAGTTCCCAGAATTCCCTAGCACTGAGTCAGGGTGGTTAAACTGATGTCAAACTGGATTATTTCTGCAGTGTGTTTTGGGCCATAGTAGCAGAAATTATATCAGTCACCAATGTTGCTTGAGTGTTCATATGCCTAACATGGAATCCTGGCTTTTTGACAATTACAAGCTTATTAGTCATACAGTATTTATGGAATGTGTTGTGAATTGGAAAAGAGAGGGAATCGTATCTCCTAGAAAGGACTTCAATTAGACAGAGGAATGGTGCTGTTATCCACAGGGTCACTATGAGTTAGCGCCAACTCAAGGGCAGTTAACAATCACAATGGTGCTTTTGCATCCTGCTTTGTGTAACGTCCATTCCTTGCCATCCACTGTTTTCCCTCTTTTTAATACAGTACCACATTGTTCATATCAAATTGTCTGTATTACAGGGGAAGAAACTCCCACAAATGCCCCAATGGAACTACATTATGCAAATGAAAATATAAAAATAAGCTCATACCAGAGGAGGGCAACTTATGGTATATGGGACACACACAATCCTATTCCCAGCTGTTTTTGTGGTCCCTGCTATATTGTTGGCTGCTACCCATGTTAAAATGAGGCTTTTATTGACTCCTCTACTCTGAAAAAGCATTCCAAGTCCTCCACCCATTTAAAACCTAATTCTTATTGCTTTCCTACATCTTCTTTCCCATCAGATGCATAATACAAAACTTCCTTCCAGTGAGATGCACCAAGGAAATATATATAGTTTCTCCTGTCTTCCAGAAAAAATAACCAGAGAAAGCCACAAAAGAAAGTGCTGACTCCAATGCTGTGGTAATTGTAGCGCCAGATTTAGTAGTGGCAAATTCACAGGTCCTGAGGCCCCTGTTTTCCAAGAGGACCCAACACAGCCTTGAACCCTAAGACATTAGCTGCTCCGCCTTAGACAATGCATGTTTTTACATATCTTTCTTAGGTGTGTTCATTAAGCCTGAAGTGTATCTGCATGTAAACAAGAAGTGTGACTGGCTAGGTTCCAGGAAGGCTTCCCCATGAGCTGCTGTCCTAGGCATACTGGACTATGGGTATAAATCCCATTGAGCTGATCAAGCATAAGTACATAAGAGAAACCTTTGTTGGATCAGCCAATCTAGGCTAATCTTGCTGGATTGGCCAATTCTATTTCCCACTGACTAACCACAAATCCATCAATAAATTTTCCCTCCTATTGTCAGCAACAGGTATTTAGAGGTATATAACTTGGCTATTAATTTGATCTACAGAAGAGGAAAAAGAAGAACATCAGTTTTTCTATTTCCAACTGTCCAGAGTTTCCTAGCTTGGAATAATAGCACCTAGTATGTCAACATCTTAGCCAGGCAGCAAAGGCTTTGTGGTGTACACACAGTGGGAAACAGAAGATTTCCTTACACAATGAGTTCCATAGCCCCCAATGTAGAGCTTTTTTTGAAGGACCACCAACGAAGTGTACTTGCTAGATTATAGTATCACCACACTGTTATCATAGTATCACATAGTATCACAGTCTTTGAGTAGACACTCTCTGAGGATTGGAACAGTGAAACAGGGTTGCCAGAGAGAAAGCTGGAGATGGTTGATATACCTTTAATGGTTGTGTAGAAGCAAGAAACTCAGCAGGTGTTGCTTGTCATGCAATGAGGTAACAAGAAACACCTGCTGAAATTTCCTTTTCTACACAACCATTAAAGGCACAGGAGCCCTCTCCAGTTTTCACTCTGACTACCATAATAGTGAAGGTACTCAAAAACTATTACTGGACCAGAAAATGCTTGCAATCTATGTGAGACTTAAACTTTTTTAGTCCCACATGAATTCACTGTTTGCTAGAGACCCAGCAGTGCCTGCTAAAGTTGCAAAAAACTACGATTGCCTTCAACCCTAGACAGGACAGCAAGTGATGAAGAATGCAAGAGTGTTGAGGTACAACCACATCTGCAAGGTTGCATTTTGCCCACATTTGCCATAGAGTACATTTCTTGCTTCACTGTGGCCAATCTATTCTTATCTTGAAAGTGATGTAGTTGTGTGGAATGTTCACATAAGTGTTTCAAGATGTACTCAAATGTCCTTAGATCATTTAAAGGTACTGGCAATAGAATATGAATCCACCAGATAAATGTTTCAACTCTTAATTTCAAATATAAATTCAAAACTATGTATTGAACACATGTTGATTTTAGGTTTTAGAAGGTTTCAGAAGTGCAGTTAGCACTTGCAGTTAGCAACCTAAAATCAACATCCTTTTTCATCCACGGTAGGCAAAAACTAAATTTTAAAAGGAAGGCTCCATCCCACACCAGCCTACAGGCACATTTCAGAGTTGCAACTGTAAAGCCAACTTCAGAAGCTCCTGAATCAGTAAGACTGGCACATTACTGTCACAAATGCAGTAAAGTAAAACCTTTTGTGTTCCTCTTTCAGTTTGTAGATACAGAAGACTTTCATTGAGACTGTGCAAAATGTTTAGGTCCAAGCTCAAAAGAATAATCTATTATTGTTAAATCGCTCCATTGATCAAAAATATTTCATTCAGTGGGATTTGCACGAGTACAGTTTTCTACAATGACTGTGATTCACTTATCTTTCTGACACATATTAGCTACAACCACTGCATATGAATCCAAACAGCACTATTAGAATCTACAGTTTGAACCGAAATAGCTATATTTGGAGTCCACTATTATAGCAGCACTGAATCCAACACAGGACAGTGGGCCATTGGTATCTGCTGCAGTTTGGTTCCAGAACCCCCTGGGGGTATCAAAATCCATGGATGCTCAAGCCCCTTTATATACAATGGCATAGTAAAATGGTGTCTCTTATATAACATGGAAAAATCAGGATTTGGTTTTGGGATTTAAAAAAAGGTTTTCAAGCTGTGGATGGCTGAATTTGCAGATAAAGAATCTGTGGATATGGATGGCCAACTGTATATATAAACAAATTATTTACTATACAAAAATTCCCTGCTTATAATAAAGCAAGAAAAATGGCATGTATTTCAATTATTCACTGAGAACCAAAAAATTCATATTTCTAGATCTGTGCAACACCCTGTAGGTTTCCTGCTGTTTTTGCTTTACAGTAACCACTTGAGCTAGAATAAAAACATAAATGGAAACTGCACGAGAGAAAAAAAAAACCTGGATGTGTACTACTTATTGTGTGTGTATTACTGAATCTCTGGTTCATAGACATTGAGAATAAATATGTGGTGTGGTTTGGGTAAATTCAATTTAATAGAATGATAGCTTCCAAAGGAGGCAGCTAAAGAGGTCTGATCCAGAGCATAGTCATTTCGGTACAGCTTTTTCTTTTGTCACTGCACCTGATGTAATAATTTTTCACAGGACGCTGTGATTTTTACAGCACAAAGTAGCTTCCCAACATCTATCCATTCAGATATGTCCAAACAGTATAAATATAAGGTGCCCCCTTTATTTGACTTTTAGATTTGACAGTTAAAAATCATTGACATCAATCTGTCACAAACAGCCTCACTCATGTATCTCACTCAATTATTAGAATAATCATGGAACACAATTCAGAGATAATATTACATCCTGCATTTTATTCAATTCCATGTGACAAAAATAGTAACCTAGACTAAGACATCCATTTCAATCAGTAGATGTGTCGAGCCAACAAGATTTAATAATAAAAAATATTGGATCTAGGTAACAATTCCCAGCTGGTTCAGGGAGGTTCCTAGCCCTACATGGTATCGCAGTATAAAAATAGTGTCTCTCTTCACCATGCAGAGAGGAAAGACCTAACCCTGAATACAAAATTGGGTCAGTCTTACTGTACCTTCATCGCCCATCTTATTTACAACACTTTACATCTCTTTTTTAAGTTATGCACATCCTTTAGGGAGAAGAGATAACACTACATGGTACCAAATACTAAACAAAAAAATTCACACCAGAAATGGACACAGATAAATAAAAACATTCATTTGCTGAAAAACAGCAATATTAAGCCACCTCAGTTTTGTTTCCCAGTTTTGAAACACCCAAACACAAATGGTGGTCAATGATGGTAAAAGGTGTTAGAATATAAGGATGTTTATTTTTATATAGATATATACACATACATACATATATATTTGATATATGCCTGTGTATGTGCACATATATATTCTGTGTATCATTGCTGTAGAAAACAGAGCTGCAACAGTTCATTGTTCATTTCAAAACAGAAACAAACCACTAATAAGTCTTTTGAACTTTTCATTCAGTGACATGATGGCAGAAACAGTCCATCCTCTTACAGTAATTTTTTTTGTCGTTGTTGCACAAGAGATTGTCCTTTTTCCCCCCAGTCTCAACTGAGAAGACCTCACTGTCTTATTCTTTCTTCAGGGGCATAAAACATCTTGTGCTGTTTCCCAGCTACCCATAATGTCCCTTGGACAATTTGTTAGACGACAGTTCATAGTGTCAGACTTCACCATGCTTGTAATGCACAAAAATGAGGTAGTACACAAAACATTTACTGTTCAAGTTTTGATTACAGCCCAGCCTCACTAGCATCCTAGCTTAAGAGTGAAAAGATTCCCTTTAGTCACAATTTTAAACAACATTAAAACAACTGAAAATTATATTTGAATACTCAGAGTACATTGTGCTTTGTATTAAATCTTAGAAGTTTAAAAAAACACTAGTCAGAATTGGGAATTTGTGTACAAGTTACACTTAATATTTTTGTTCTCCGTTTTGCTTTACATACCAGTGCTATTAAGCAGTCAGCATATAGCTTGTGGGAGGGAGTGAAAGAGACAGAACAGATTACAGCAAAATTAAGCCTACACAATGTTTTCTTTAGCCTCTCCTAGGCTTGAGCTGATATCACAGCCCTAGGATTAACATATCAAAGGTCTGCTGGAGGGTGGGTTTATAGAAAAGTTAAATGAATCATTTCAGTTTAAGAAATGGCAGGCCCCATTATATCCGAGAATCTGACAGTTCTTAGTGGTTTTCCTGTTGAAAGGAGCATAGATCTCTTATACTGTTTGACCTTAAAGACAAACACAACAAATATCCCCTATTTCCCCTCAGACCAAAGTACTATTTATAAAATAGTTTACATCTTTGTTCAGATTCAAATTATAGACAAACCTCCCTAAATATAAAGTACTAAAAGTGCAATAGTATAAATTAAGAGTTTGCAACCACATTATACAAACACTGCCTTTTTATTGTACAGCCTGTGATAACATGAAATGTTTTACTCACAACTGCTTATAATGTTGTGAATAATCTATAGTGATAAGGTTTGTCTGTAACTTGTTTTCCACCCATAAACTGAAGTCCACACTACATTTTTCATTTAATAGAACAACTGTCCACATAGCAGCTACAAATATTTAAATTAAAATGGTTTGTTACTGACAGGTACTTGCACATGAAAAGCATGCTATCTTTCCCAATAAAATTTCACAATTTTGCCTGTGTTGAAATAAACTGCTTATTTATAATAAAACAAACCTTGCTTTAAAAAAATCACATAGCCAGGTGTATTTTGCAGTACAAAAGCTTCATTAAGGATGGGGCTAGTATATTGTCTGTTACCCGCATTATCTTTACATTATAAATACTACAGACAAGAATACTGTAATCATAGACAGCATTAGGGTACTAAATCACTTATTGAATGTTAGAGGGTTTCTAAAAACATAGTTCAAGTTTCTAGCAGAATGGAACAAAACCAGCAAAGAAAGAGCTGGACTGAAATGCCATTGTGAAGCTTCCTTTTACTCAGTTGGTAGCATTTTGTTTTGTTAAGAAACAAAAACTGAATCAATTTAGCCTCCACCAGTTGCTAATGCAGTTATGCAATGAGTTATCATTTACTTAAATTAAAATGGTTCCAAAGTTCTCGTTAACAGTCAGCTCCCTGTTGAAAGTAGTACCATGCAAATCTTGCAAGACAACTTTTCAGCAGACACGAAGTTATGCATTACTGCTATGGGATAAAATCTTAAAGAGAACCTAGGCAATTAGGTCACGAAACTAATGCTTAACTCCCAAAACTGTACATGAAAGAACAAATGTTGTGTTGAGTAGTGGTCCAACAGTTACTTGTACTGAATGCTTTTAATTTATGCCAATCTCTTTATTATCCTCAATAAACCTTGTGAATGGGCGGTTGGCTCCAGTTTCAGAACTTGCTTTGTCCAAACCAATGATGGGAGGGGTACTGCCAGTACGAGCTTTGTCCATTCCAGTGGTAATGTTACTTAAAGACGGAATGGCACTTCCGCCTAAACTTACTGGGAGCTGGGGGATGCCTCCATTCTGTATGACAGAAATTTCATTGTTCTTCATTGCAAGTCCATTCGTAATAGCTGCAGCATATTGGTTCCAAAAATTTGGGTCAACATTCATGGCCCGAGCTGCCAAATCCTTTTGGAACATTTCTGAAAACTTGAGAGCATCACCACCTAACAAAGCCATGGGGTTTTCCACAGACAGTCGTCGGCCACGACGTGCAGGAGCATTATTCCACATATGAGTTCCCATGTGAACCTTTAGAGAAAGAACAAGGAAAGGAAGAGAAATTGGCAAATAAGCAAAAGTGCAAAAACTCTATACACAGAATTTATGTAGAATTCTAAGAAACAAATTCTTTTTAAGTGCTAACTTTCATGTAAAATTCAGATATAATTATGTCAACAATAACCTTATTATAAATCTTCCCCATTTGCATAAAAAAATAAGTAAAAAAATGTACATTTCCCCAAACTTAGGCAAAAGCTAAAAACTTGCAAATTCTTGTGCAGAAAAGCATTACCTTAAAAAGTTCAATAGGCCTACATGCTATTTCTTTTCAACTTGGAAAATCCTGTCAGCTTTTTTAAAAATAATAATAATAATAATAATAATTAATAATAATAATAATAATAATAATGTATTAGATTTGTGAAGTTCATCCTTTGTACGTTTAGTTGGAAGTTAAGTGTCTCTAATTTCCAGAGGATTTACTGAAACTCTGCATACGATTTCTAGGTTAGGAACCCAGCTGCAAAAGTTTGTGACAATCATTTTAAAAGAAAAAGAAGAAAAAAGTAGTTCTGTTTTACCACAACTACTTTTTTGTAATTGTGGTAATTGTTGTATTGGATTCAAAGATCTTATTACATGAAAAGAAGGAATTGCTGGCCCATCCCAATCTGCAGCCCTTCATGTCCTCCTGAAATATAGTTCCAGAGTGCTTTGTGTGCTGATAGAGGGCAATTATTGGTCTTCCAAACATATGCTATTCTCATGACCAGCTCTTTCAATTCAGTGTTTCTTAAATGGCTCCAGGCCATTTAAAATTACTCCAATTCCAGTTCTCTGAGAGAACAATGAAATTATCTTAAGTACAAGAGAAATGAATAGAACAAGTTAATCATAACCAAGTTAAATTCCTTGATTTGTATATTGCTTACTCACATAGATTTTAACTGGATTGGGACTAATGCCAATTATGGGGCTTCCCCTATACTGCCTGTAACCACCTTTATTTTACTTGGATTATACAGGGATAAAAAATGGTGCCAGAATTAGTTTAGAATGAGATCAAAAACCTGCCTTATATCTGAACATTATAAGCAAGTTGGAAAACAAAAGCATTTCCCAATGACCTTTGGTAGCCCTGGAGGACAGTACTCTAATATACTAAACAGGACCAGAAAGGTGCAAAACACACTGCAGGAATAACCCATTTTGAGACCACTTTAACTGCCCTGACTCAAGGCTAGGAAATCCTGGGAATTGCAGTTTGTTGTGGCCCCAGAACTCTCTCTGACAGAGAAGGCTAAATGTCTCACTAAACTACAGTTACTAGAATTCCTTAGCCTTGAACCAGGGCAGTTAAAATGATCTCAAGATGGATTATTTCTGCAGTGTGTTTTGGACCAAAATTGCTGAAGGGTTCCTATATAATCTGCTGTGACCACAGTTTTCTAAAGGCGTGCTACCACCATAAATATTGTGCTTCTGGGAGATACTTAAATCTGGGAATCTGTACTTTTAAATCTTGCAAGAAAAATAAAATCTACATAATAGTGTTTCAGAGATGCAGATGTGTGTTTCACTGTGTTAAATAACATTTTAGAATACTTAGGATACATTTATAATGCATATGGTTTGAATAGCAAAGTTTATACACTCATTCCAACACAATGCAAGAAGTCTTTAGTAAGAAAAAGAAACACAATGCTTTATATCTGCTTACAGGGAGAACTAGTTTTATATGTACTCACAGAATGTTTGTTCTCATGAATTAGTTTAGCATGGGCACGTTCAGATAGCACACAAAACGCCACTGCAGCATGATAAGAATGTGTTAACAGTGAGCTTCAGGCTCATGAATTTCCCTTCCTCTTTCTTTAGGATGATTGTGAGGAGTCTGGAAGCTCTGCCTTCCCTTCTGCATTAACCACACTTTGAAAATCCCTGAGGTCATCTTCAAACTGGCTGATTTCAAACCCAGATTTACAGGTCGGTTTTGACTATTCCATTTAGGATTTACTTTAGTTTGGGCTTTAGATGTAACACTACATTGTGTGTAATCTAAAACAGAAGCAAAGATTCAAGTCTCTTTAGGACCATGCTAGAGAGAAGTAAAGGGAAATATATGAGTCAGAAATTTACTACCCGTGTTTCCCCGAAAATAAGACAGTGTCTTATATTAATTTTTGCTCCCAAAGATGTGCTAGGTCTTATTTTCAGGGGATGTCTTATTTTTCTATGAAGCATTCACATTTATTGTTGAACAACAAAAACAAACATTTATTATATACTGTATATATATTTATATACAAAAACTTTGCTGGGTCTTACTTTCAGGGGAGGCCTTGTATTTAGCAGTTCAGCAAAACCTTTACTAGTTTTTATTTTATGGGGATGTCTTATTTTTGGGGAAACAGGGTATGACTCATTCTCATCATGCTTAATGATGCTGTAGTGCAGCGTCTAAATTCATCCAATGTATGTTACTAAATTACAATATAACCATATTTTTTTCTGTCTCATCCTATCTGTATGAGAAAAAGAACAAGAGAGGGGCTGCTGAATATTAGGTCCAGCATTTTGAATACTTCACACTCTTACAATTGGCTTTTAAAAAAAAAAACTTTTTTGTTCTAAGAAGAGTCCCTTCTTACCTTAAGATTCCCTTTTGTGGTAAAAGCTCTACCACAGATTGTGCAACCAAATGGCTTTTCACCAGTATGGGTGCGTTCATGTATCTGTAGTGCACTTGCTGAAGAGAAGGTCTTCCCACATGACTGACAGTTGTGTTGTTTGGGCGTTCGGCGCGGTGGGGGTGCCAGCATAGGAGTGATGCCTGGGCTCATCACTGTCTGTGGTGCAGCAGGAACCTGGATTCCAGCTGGAAGAGATGGAACCTCACCCAATGAGATCGGCTTGCTGTGGCCATTCACTTCCATTTTGATCATAGTAGGCGCAGTGCTGGTGACCAGGCTAGGAGTGCTTTGGCTGGGACCTAGAGTAAAGTTGGGTTCAAATAACTGAGAAGGCAGCTCTTTTAATTTGTGTGTCAGTAAGTGCTGTTTTAAATTACCCATAGTGGAACACCCACGATTGCAGACTGTACATACAAATGGACGTTCTTTAGTATGGCTGCGGTAGTGAATTTCCAATGCACTCTTACAAGCAAAAGGCTTGCCACAGATATTACAAACAGTACTTTTAAACTTACCACGTTCTCTGTTCAGGAACAGCAGGCTAAAAGGACCTTCTTCTTTGATGACTGGCCTTCCTGGGTTGGTGGCTGTCAGATCCAGTGCACCTCCATTTTCAACAGTAGGTGGTGGTGGACTGTCAGGTTTTTCTGTCTTTAATTGTATTTCTTGTGGTTCTTCCTGGTTACTAAAACCTGGGGATTTTGATCTAAAACTTTCACAGTTGCTGTTATCAGGAGACAAAGCTTGCATGGAGGAAGAAGATTCAGACATTGCTGGACTCCCGGCACTCTGGCTCTCTAGATCTCCTACAGCTGATGAGGAATCGTTGCTCAAATGATCGCTTTCCCCTGACCCATTTTCTATGGATTTTAGATTGGTCAGCTGTTGACAGTTCATGACAGAATCAATCATTTTCATCTGATTTTCTAGAGCAGCAATGCTAGAAATCACAGATGGTGGGGAAGGTGGACATGACCCAGAATAAGGTATTAGAGGTTTGGAGGAGTCACTTGCAGTGTCTTTTAACTCTGGGTCCTCCTCCATGGAATTTTCATCAATGTCATCATCATAGTTGCTCAGTGTTTCTGCATTCTTTTCATCAAAGGAGAGTTCTGAGTCCATGGCATCTTGGAAGCCCTCTGGTAATGGTGTGTTGGGAATTTGCCCTCCCATGTGCATACGAATGTGCTGCTGAAGAACAACAGCATTTGTAAATTTCTTCTGACAAATGGGACATGAATGCTGTACTCTAAGTGGTGGCTTTGCACGATGAACTCCAAAATGTGTTTTTAGATTGCCTTTTGTAGTAAACGCACGTCCACAAATTTTGCATTTAAATGGTCTTTCTCCTGTATGAGTTCTGTAATGCATTTTGAGAGCACTCTGACAACTGAGCACACGGTGACAAATGACACATTGATTTGGATCTGTCATCTTCTTATCGATGTTCTCTACAAGCTGTTGTAGTTTTGAGGTTTCTGATGTTTGCATAGAGTCTAGTAGTCCACCAAATGGAAACTTAGCTTTGAACTGGTCAGACAATGCTGGAAGCACAGAGTTTGGGAGGCTTGTAGAAATACTATTGTCTGTAACAGCATTAGGAACTGAAGACGTGGGTACTGCAGAAACCTGCCCACTTATAGTAATATCTCCTAGCCTCACATTTGTCACAGGAATATTGACAGGTTCAGTTTTAGTCATAGCTGAAGCATTATGAATTGGTTGTGGAGATTCTGCAGACATAGGAATGCCTGATTCTGAATTGTTTAGGCTTGGGGACAAGGAGGTGCATTCACTTGATGCAGGGGATGGCCTCTGTGGTGACCTGCTCATGGGAGTAATACTTGGGGAATCTCCATAACTGTTTACCCCTGGTATTGTTGGGGGAAGCTGCAGCCCAACTGAACTTGGAACTGTTGGTAATACAGGCTTGCTATCCAACCATGTAGTAACTGGCTTTTCAGGTGGCAATGACATTCCATATGGAATTCCAGAGCAAGTGGGAACATTATCGAGGTATTCTGGGACCGGATATGGATTCATCTGGATGTGTGGGTACTTCTCTTTATGCCTCTGAAAATGAACTTTCAGATTGCCTTTTGTAGAAAACCGATTCCCACAAATGTTACACTTAAAAGGTCTTTCTCCCGTGTGTGAGCGCAAGTGTATCTGTAGAGCACTGTCACTCCCAAAGACCTTGGCACAAAATCTACACTTATGTTTAAAAAATGGATCCTCAGAACTTGTCTTGGGTTCAAACACAGATACATTTGGAGGTTTTCCTTTGCGATGCTTCATAAGAGCAGATAGAGGGTCCAGCGCATTAGCAGTTGCAGCAATGCTAACTAGTGGGTTGGGGAAAATTACACTACTGGACGAAGTCTGAGGTAGAAGTGGGTTTGGCAGGCTGGAAGCTGAGGTGAGAAGATTTCCAGGTCCTATTGAAGGTGGAGTTGAAGTATTGGGGGCTTGTGAAGAGGTGCTAGTGCTATTTGACACAGAAACAGATGTTAAGGAAGCTGTAACTGCATTAGAAGAGGATGGTGTGCTTGATTCATTTGGGACAGAAGAACCATTGCTAGGCATGTTAGGGGTGCTTGCACCCGACGTAGGCCTTGAAATGTGCTGAGTGCTCTCGAAGGCGGTTGGTGGATTGTTAGTGGCTTGTGCCACTATGGCAGAAGGAACAACTGCTGCTAACTGAAGAGAAGAGTTTGTTGCAAATCCTTGAATCTGGTTTGAGGCTTGCACGGGAGCATTCTGGGAAGGAATGGTTGGATTTAAAGTGGGTCGTAATGGCTGCCGATTCATCATTGCTACCTGACTCCGGATCTGCTCAATTAGCTGTAACTGGTGGATCTGTTGCTGTTGCAATGCCATCAGTTGCTCGAGTATCATCGGGATGGCCACTGCTGTAACCCCACTGGCTGTGGTTGCTGTAGCCGCACATCTTGTACCCTGTGAGAACTGTGCAACAGCCACTTTAGTGCTCAGCAATGTCTCTAAGGTTACGTTAGTGTTTGGCATATTATAACTTGTCAAGGAAGATGGTTCGCTAATCTGAGGTAGTGGCGTAGCTGTGGTAGAGGTGCCTTGACTGGGGTAACTTTTTTCTGTAGAAGGTTCTACCTCCATGGGTTCTTCCTCCTTTTCGGTATTCTTTACCTCAAAACTTTCATTGTTCTCAGCCTGGACACTCTCTTCAGCAGTCTCACTGTCCGCTTGATCACTAGGGGAGCTAGCAGGGGAGGGTTCTGGGAATTCTTCCGAGGGCGGTGCTGCTTCATCTTCATTCACAATTAACACCAGTGGGTTTTTAGTACAATTCTTCTTATGTTCCAGGAAATCAGTCCATTTGAAGAATTCCGCACAGCATTTCTCACAAACATTTGTTTCCTCACTTCCACTTCTGCTTTCATTCCCACTGTCACCGTCATCTGCTCCTTCTCCTGGCACTGCTGGAAAAATCAAAAGATTGCATCAGCCAATGACTTGTAAGACAGCCCTCCCTCCATTTTAGAATTTTGCACATGAGTAAAAATCAATATTTTTTTATTTTGTACAAATTACACCACTTCAACATTTCTGAGGTCCCAGTGTGTGTGTATTCTATGACTCTTTCTACCTAGCTAATCATTTTCTTAGCGCAATCCATCAAATTATGAGGCCCTATCAATTGTGGATACTGCTTCTTAATGAAATTCCATAGAAGCAATTGATTTCCAATATTTTCATACAATTCACAGCTACCTTGTCTGTTGGGTACAAAGCAAGCTTTCGATGGACTCATTAGGATTCCCCTTTGCCATCAAGCTTCCTCATTTCCAGCAAAATTAGAGATGCCTTTGCCAGTTCACTTAACATTGCTAAACTAATCTGTAACCTTTCAAACTCAAATCAGCACCTGACACGACAAACTGGGCTTCTGTTACTCAAGTGTGGTCTTTGTGCTACTTAGATTAATTATCTTTATACTAAATCGAGGCACCATAGGCTCAATGTAATTCTACATAACTAGTTAAATCAACAAACATTTATTTTACTTAAGAGATTTTCCGCAAAAACTTGTATTTATAACAGTCGCAAAATGTTCTAAGTCTTTCTGATATATGGCTTTGAAAAAACGGACAAATAATTAAAGCTACATCTTATTCTGTTTTTGCTCTTCATTTAGAAATACCATGAAAGATAGATTTATTTTCTCTTTTTTTTCCTGAGGTATGCAAAACAAAATTTTCTTCCTCTAGCTATATAAATAAAATTAATACCTTTAATTGAGTGTCAGATATATTTCTTTTTGTAAGAAGACTGAAAATTACATGTTACTGTTGTTAGCCAATAGAGTTCAGTGGTTTGTTAACAAACCAGAAATTATATATTTAAAGTTCATTTACACTGACATGTTCATGTGAGAATGTTGTAGTCAAGACACACTTTTTGTACCTTTTCCCTTCTATTCTCATAGAAAGACTCAGCAAATTATATGCTTGTGCCATAGTGGAAAACCCACTAATTGGTTACACATGTTTAATTACTGTTGTAGGCAGCCACTTCCTCTGACTCGCGTTACTCTCTTGTGCAGAATAACAAGCATGTTTAATGAACGGAATTCTAATTCACACCTGATCAAATAAATAGCTGCACACAAATGAAGAAAAAAACCAACACACATTCACATTATAAGGGTTTCTTTTAAAACGAGTATGTGCTTATGTACACTTTGCAAGTTGTGCAAGGCTTCAATGTACAATGATTACTCAGGTTCCATTTGGTGCTCTGGGCATTACTGATGCATAACTGCTTTTTGTCAGCTTACAGATAGAGTGACAGGAGCAAATCAGTTCCACAGAATAGAATGACAGCTGTAAATCGGTTTGTGTTATAGTGACTGGGGTATGTGAGAAAAGCCACTCCAGATTTTGCTAATCTGTCAATAATTTATTGTACCTTAAGAAGGCAATCAGTTATTTGACTTATTTTTATATTCGGGGGGGGGGGGGAGCACAACAAATATCCCAGTATCTTAATGGTCCTTTCAGAAAGCAGAGTATCTTTTAATTTAAAGAGTATCCTGAAGACTTTAATATTATATATGGACTTCTATTTCAAGCTAATTAGATTAATTTCAATGTATTTAATATCACTTACATTTCAGACTGATATATATATATATATATATATATATTGACACTTCCAATTCCTCCCTCCTCCTCCTCCTCCCCGGCAGCAAAACTACAGCAGACAGACATTTAGAGCAGTGAGTGGGTGATTTTTGAACAAAAGTCTACAACCTAAATTGCATCTTCATAGTAGAATACAAATCCTCTAAAGAAAATAACAATGCAAATAATTACATATGTATTTGTATTAAGTTTGAGAATAGCTGGAGGCAAAGTTTATCTGCATGGAAAGGAGGAGCAGAGGAACAAGGTAAAAAGAGCTTCCTCCTAATTCTATTGACATTACAGACTGAATTCTCATTTCTGAAGTTGGAGGATGGTTTCACAAATGATTCCCAAAAAGTATTCCATTTAATTCACACAAAATATGATTCTATAGATGGGTGCAAATTTGTGAAAAGTATATGACACTTCAAAAAATGCCCAAAGTATTTATTTGTTGCAAAACTATAACAATATTTAGGACATAATGTCAATACTACTAATTGATTATTTTTATAAGGTTACTGATTAACTGAATTATTAATTACATTCATATGCATTAATGTATATATTTAATGCTTAAATACTGATAAAAGTGTGTAATAATTTACAGTTTTGTAAACAAAAGCAACCATTATTTGAGAGAAAGATATTCTTCTTCTTCTTTTCCTATTATAGTAACATTCTGAAGTTAACATAGTATCATAAACAAAAAAGTGTCATTAATTCTTTGTCCCAAGAGTTAAATGACTTCTCCCCCACTGCCACCAATTTGTCATTTAATATTTCCATAACTAAAGAGATAAAAATTTCAGATAATATTGTCTAATTCCAGTGATACCAGCTTTTAAACAGGTACAGATGCAGAAATAACAAATGAGAAGTAAAATGCTGTGGATATGTTTGTATCTTCTTTGAGCAATTATTAAAATATAGCATTTGAGTTTCACCTTGGTTATGGAACATATGCTACTACTTTTCTATTAATTTTTTTCTCTAATTTTCTATTTTTTTCTGATCTATTGGGTTATTTTTCTATAAACAACAGAAAAACTGGTAGCCATTTTCAATGAAAATCCATACAACAGACTTTTATAATAATACAACAGGCTATATTGCTATTTAGAAATATTTTTATTAGCTGTTATGCTATAAAATAGTCATCTAAATAAAAAGAAAAGCAACTACTTTAATACTCAGTTTTAAATGTAAGCATTACTTGTACTTATGAAAATGAAACTTATTTATGGCTGCAGTATACAGACAAATTGAAATTTTGATACTAATGGTATTAAGAGAAGGCAAAGACATGCAATGCCAATAAAAAGCACAAAAGATTCTACAGGCCTTATTCTATCTTTATAAGGCAATAACCTATATTATAGGACTATTTTTTTGATGCCAAGAAAAGTTTGTCATTTCTTTTGTTAAAAAAATAATTTCAAAGCTCAGGGACAGGAGAGGAAATTAGTAATCAGGGATAGCCAACGAAGTAATCTAACATTCAAGCACATGTTCATTTGCTTTACATGTTTAATTTCTATACTTTTATTATTGTACACTTACAAAATTCATACATGTGTTTGTTTGATTTTCTGCAGTATTGGGGAAATGGGAGGGCAGTAACTGATGAACAAATTTTCTAAACCAATTTGCAAGTTTTACTGGACATTCCTGGTGATCATGATTGTTCCTTACAATTTAAATCAGCACTTCTTGGTAAAGTTGCAAGCTCCAGCAGTGTGCCTCAGTATAAACAGATTTGGCTTTGCACTGCCCAAACTCAATTATTTCTTAGAACATTCTCTACTAATTATGTGATATATTATATCCCATATATGGCCAATCATTTCACAATAGGGGAAAAGATATTCAGCATCCTATTAGGCTAGGGTATAATAATAATAATAATAAGAAGAAGAATAAGCAGAAGAAGAAGAAGAAGCCCTGCCATCCTTGATATGTGGCTAAGAAAATGTAACTATGATTTAGTGTGATGTCAAACTTTGCCATGAACTGAAATAGCCAATAAAAAAGGGGAATGGAGGGGATTGGAAATGCTAGCCTACAGAGGCATTAAATTCATGGTTTCTGGTAACTGTATTTCTGAACAGAAAACAAGTTAGGACCACAACACTATCTCTGGAGGCCACTGGTCCTAGGTGGGGATTGAACTGCAGAGCACATGGAAATTAAAACAGACAAGGAGGTCTACACCACAGCATGCTTATACATTTGGAAGTTCAATCCATGACTTTGGTTATAATTTTATGCATGCCAACCAGAATCTCGTATCTGAACTAAACCATAACTGTTTCCAAAAGCTTAGTTGTCAAGATGTTAATTTGGGACTGAAGTACAGATATACTGCGTAAAGAGAAGTGGTATAAGCCGTTCCCGCAGCAGTTGGGAGTGGCTCCAGGATGTACTTTCTTCCCACTCAGAAAAGGTGTCCTCATCTAATTTTTGGGAATATACCATCCTTCCAAAACCAGAGCTCACCCAATTATTCAGAGTACCTCTATGTAGCATTAACATGGGATCAGAGGAACTGCTACTGTATAGGAAGGAAGTCTTCTGTCAGCCAAGGTGCACCATGGTTTATAAGACCCAAATTGGTGTAGAACACCAGACCTAGTTGAAGGAACCAAGAGATAAATCTATTCCAGCTATAGGGCTCATTGGGAAGTGGTTTGGATAAATAAGTTTGTCTTACACTAATTTTATTTAAAAGGATACAATGGAGTTCTCCTGTCCTTGGTGAAAAAATGCTAAAATGCCAACGAAGCAAAATAATATAGTCTCATTCATATAAAATGAATTTAATATGACATTCCTTTTTACCATCTACCATGGGCCCAAGTTTATCCCTGAATTTACAAAAACAAATGAACACACTCAAATTAATTGTCACGATGTTGGTCTTTTACTGATAAGACAATATTTGCCTTTTAAATCACAATCTATTGCCAAAAAAAGCAAAGTTTCATTTAAAATTGAGAAATAAATGCTGTCTTTTAAAAATGAGATATACTCAAGGTAATTTTTCAAAACTAATTCTTTTACAGTACCTTAAAAAAAATCACAGTCTGCAAACTTAGGGACATTATTCTTAAAACTTCATTTCTTCAGATATAATATATTAATTCTAAAAATATTTCTGAAGATTAAAAGAAAATGTGCATCACATGTGTCATACAGACACTTTAGGCTGTGATTGTAACAACTCTTGTAAGAAAAAAGGAAAGAAAAACACACAAAATATGACCAACATTTATTTTCATTTTAGAATAATATGCAGCTTATTCTCGATATACTAAGGAATTTCATTTTTATTGGGATATACACTGAGGTAAAAATACTACTCTGCACTAAAATAATCATATCCAGTTGTTCTGTAAAAAGGAAGGCAAAGAACAAATTAATCAAAATGACTTAGGGAAATAAATAAATAATACAATAATGAAATATACAGTGATAGAGTTTGCAATTAATTCCTGCTTTTGATATTCACATGAAAATCCCTATAGAACCAGGCTTTGTGATGGATTTTTAAACAGAATTTACCCCATGCCTTTGATTAAAATAGTCTATATAACACCATTTTGTAGCCTGAAACATTTTTATACTGCCTAAATATGCTCATCCAGAGTAAGTTAAAGTCTAATCACATCCAGCTTTGTCATTTTAACCTTTAAAATTACAGAGCTGGCATTCAGAATGTCATCAGATTTTAAATTTAAAGCAAAAGGGTTTTACACTTTTGTTAGCAGGAATGAATACGTGGGTTGACGCTCACAAACTGGCAGACACACTTTTAATGTACACGAAGTCAGTATAAAATACTTTACACAATGTACACTCAAAGAGTTATTTTAAAATCTGGATTCTTAGCTGAATTTGATGAAGTAACTCTTAATATAACCCTGTTGTTTGCAACCACATACAACTATAATCAGTTAAGTTCGCTTCAGTGTAATAAATTTCAAAGAACAAAGATAGATATGTTGGCCCATCAAAAATATATCTAAAACCCACTATTGCCAATGTCTTTATTGGGAAAAATGAAAGTGCCAAAAATGCCTAAAAGATTTTGATTCACCAGACCTTCATGAGGCTAGGGATGAGGAAAAAAAATCTGCTTGAAGTTTGAAAAGAATCTGGTAATAACTTTTAGCCATGACTCATACATGTTTTCTATAAATCACTGACTTACTCAGGACTAAGGCTGTGAAGTACTGTCTTGGTTGGTACCTATATGAAAGATTCTCCACATGATATGGAAGAATTTTTCTGTGCCCATGTGAAACACAAAACGATCCATATCAATAGTGTAAATCAAAACATTTGTATTAAATCAAATGAGAATTTAAGATGACTAGCGCTGTTGGAACAGGTTCCAGGCAGGGAATGCCAGCGAAAACTGACACTCCAGTAATTCTCAATATCTCAGTGGAGCAATATCACTGTAAGAAAGTACTGAATTACCTTTAAGGGTACTTGTCAAATGTTTAGGTGGTAAGCAATACACCTCTATATGAAACACATTCATCTCTGCAGAGAGAGAAAAGGGGGGTGGGAGAAAAAAAATATGGAATAGGCAGCATTTTTAATTAACATCAGAGAAAACATCTTCAGCTCATAGTTATGCCAGCTTTATTCCTTTGCATATGAAGGATTTTAATATATCCTGTCCCAACTTTTTTTAAAAAAGATCAAGATATATATTTTCCCCTTCAACTGCTACAGGTTTTCTCTAGACTCACAACAGCCAAATAATAACACGATATTCTCTTTAACTATTACTAAATTGTATTCAAGATTAACTTATCTTTTTTTTAAAAAAAAATCCTATAATCTACACTAACTGTAGGAACAATACTAGAAAGGACCATGTAAAACCCACTTTAAAAAAAGAAAGAAAAGAAAAGGTATCATACACTCTTTCCCTTTTCTCTGATAGCAAAGCAACATTTGTACATGTTGAACAAAACTCTAAAGAGCCTATTTGCATTTTCTTCCTTCCTCACCTCCAAAGGCATGTATGCCTCTGTGTTTATGTGTGCACTGAAAGTCATGCAGTTTGTTTTAGTATTCTGTAATATGGATAGTCCAAAAATCTGTTCTGCTCTAACTCCTTTTTGTCTCTCTGTGTTTTTATCATACAATTTCTAATTTAATATGTGAGATCCTTTATCAATTATTGGTTATATAGACCATTACCATTCAAAGTGGCATTCTCTAATGTAATCTGGCTTTGTCAGTAATTTTGTTTCCCATATTCTGCTAAACGATTGAACCTGTTTCAAAATGGACATAGACGTCAACAGGAAAAAGAAAAAATGTTGACCATACCGGGGGGGGGGGGGGGAAACATGATTGCTATAGTTAATAGATTTATGCTGCTTGTTCACTTGATGTTGGTTGAAAATAAGGGAGACCCAAAGACATTATGTTTTATTTCTACATTATGCAAAGCACTAAATGTCTGGGAACCAAGTTTCTTCCTCAGCATATATATGGAAGAAAAATATTAAATGGATTTAGAAAAATATTCATTTCCTTCATCCCAGGTATAAGTCCCATTAATCAACTTCTAGAAAATTTGCACTAATTCAAAATAAACCCAAAATATGCTCATTCGTACAATGTGCATAGCTTTAAACCTGAAACTAAAGATGTAGAAGGTTCTAGAATGTATAACACATTTTAAAACATGGGGATTAGCCATTTTTTCATCCAATTAAGCTTTCTGATTACTGACAACTACCCAAATAAAGACTGACAGGTTTTGCACATTCAGTTTATCAGAATGACAAAACATTTTTTCCAATATATTTTAAAATATAGTTCTACTTATTAAGACTATATTATGACCGTAAAATTCTCAGTTATCTGCTTTTCTTTTTTAAACTGAGGGACTCTAATACCATATATTCATATTACAGATGACTGAATTATCTTTTCAGTTTATCTGGAATATCAAAGATGCATCACATCTTTAAAAACCGAAAACATTTTCTCTCAAATTAATTCTTTTAAACTCTTTTATGATAGCTTTGAATCCCATAAAGAAAGATGAATTATCACATACTGAGCCCAAGCTGTGAAACAGGAGGAGACAAATAGAGACCCCTACTGTGTTTAACAACGTAGAAGAAATCCCAGACTCAATAGGAAAATTTCTGTCCCTTTTCCTCAGGCCCCCAGAAGATGATAATATGAGCGTGAACAGTGGAGGGCACTCTTGCTATGCAAAACTTGCACTGACCTAGTACATGTATTTTGCTCTATTTAGTGGCCTAAATTTCACAATTTAACTTAACAGCCACCTGTGGAATAGTCACCCAATACTTTCCGTTTTAAAACATGTGCTGCACCTAAGGACATGCGAGGACCTTTGTGTGAACATAAAAGGGAGAAATCAAATATTTCACACTGTTTTGACTACCTGGAAAACCCTATCTTTGTCATACGTAAAAGTATAGCAATGCATATTTAGTTAACAGGTGGTATATAATGACCTGGATCTTGGCAGTGAGTCCCAACCTGGAGTGTATCTATTCCATCACTTACTGAATACGTACAACAACTAAAGGATTCAGTGGTTCGACTCTACTCGCAACCAACCACAGCTGAATCAGCACGGCAGAATTAATGCAGTTTGATGCCATTTTAACTGCCATGGCTTAGTGCTATGGAATTGTGGGAGGTGTAGTTTTGTGAGATATTTAACTCTCTCTGCCACAGAATTCTGGCACCACAACAAACTACAGATCCCAGGATTCCATTGCACTGAGCCACAGCAGTTAAAGCACTGTCAAACTGCATCTCCCCCCCTCGCAATATGGATGCAGACCATAGGATTTAATCCACAGCTTCGGTGGCAAAGTTTATATCATGCTTTCATGCTGAAACATGAAAAAAAATATAACAGGGTAAGAGAAAAACTTACAGTGACTTCCTCATTTCATGCACGTTGCCCAACCATTTTAAACTAAGTGGCTTACTAATACTGATGCCCTGCAAACAGAAAACATTGACTGCAATTTTGATACTGTAGACTCTTCTAACGGCAGTGGAGCGTTTTGTATATGTACAGTTCTGAACTCCAGCCTTGAGAGTCTAGTAAAGTCTCACTGGTTTGCCTCAGCACCAAAAATCCTTCTGAACAGATAAACTAATAAACCTAACACACAAAATGAATCAGTCGCCATCGTGCTTGTGAAACACTGATACAGATACCTCAAGAGAAATACGGTTAGAACCTGTTATTCTGAGGTCTTTTTATTACGAAAAAAGAACGACAAAAGTCATTGCAGTTAACTAAAGAAAAGCTGCATCAGCAGTGGCAAGGTTAATTAAGCAATTAAAGGCTGCATAAAAGAAACCCACCCTCCACCTTCTTCAGGACTGTAAACACTCGTGTTGGAGTAGATGAGCATTCGATAAGCCCCGCAGAACACACCCAAACTCACGAGAATCTCCAGTTAACACTTAGATTTGGTGTTAACACTTAACAGAACAAGTGGTAAGCTGTGCTTGCCAAGGTCAACTGCACAGATGTACTAATTGTATTATGAGCTTGACATCTAGTGGCCACCCCTGGCAGGGCAAAGCAGGCAAAGGTTAAATCAGCAAGCCTTGTCAAAGCACTCCTAACTACCCACCCTCAGGGAAAGTCCATCATCATCATCATCATCATCGGATGCTTGTTGGCACTTCATGCAATCCCACCTTTTCAGGGACAACAAACAGAAAACTTCTCTGTAGTGCACTCAGCACTTAGGCACAGGAAACAGAAAGTAGTATGTGTGTGTCTGCACTGCATTAAGAAGGAAAGCATTACTTTGTCAAATATGCAGATATTTTTCTGATTTTGTCAGGGTGGGCTTTCAGCTGACTACAGAGAGTCCCCCCACCTTTTTTTAAATGAACAGGCAAAACTTTTTTTAAAAAAACAAGAAATGTCTTTGAGTTCTGTATTGATACTGTTGCTACGTACAGAAATTAGACAAAAGTCTTTGCTGATCAAGTATTTGGCCAAAAACAAAAAGTTCATTAATTTTTAAATTTTTTCTACAGTAACTGTATGCTGTGGTTACCAGTAATTTTGCAGCTGAGCTATGATTTCAAAAAACCCAATAGATCTCAAGGAGATTGCTCTCAAATAAATTCATGGGGACAGCATAAACTTCCTTTTCACCAATGTTGGATTCTTTTCCTAGGGGCGGGCAAAAAAATAAGTCAATAAATCGCCTTTTGAGGATAAACTTTGTCTACAACGTAAATGTTAAAAATGAAATAAGCCATCTTTTTCATATGAAGTGTAACCACAAATTTGAAAGAACACAGTTTTGGATCTGCATTCTGACATTTTTTTGCAACACAACATACTGCTGTAGGTTATATTTCAGAGGAAGGAGCTGGCAAAACCACCTCCTTGCCTAAGGAAATCCTATGAAATTCGTGAGGTTGCCATAAGCTGACAGGTGACTTGAAGACAGGCACACACACACACAATCATCCTTCACCATTTGCAAAAATTACCATTTTGCAAACAAAACACATCATTTTAATATTTTCCTTCCTATGCCAGTTCCTGGTTTATTCAAAGTATGTTAGAAGCTACTTAATTCAATATCACAGTAGATCTGCTTTATTATCAGCAAAACTGAATGGATCTTGTTCTTACTAATGAATGTTCTCTAGATTTGCTACTGTTGGTTTGGCATTCAGTCAACAAATCATGTAATGAAATGAAATCCTCTGTTTTCTCAATGCTTTAACAGATCTAGTACCCAATTTAATTCTGATTGTTCATAATTTCTGGATATTTGTATTCCAAAATAAAGACAGGCAGCTTTACAAATAGTCATAATTAAAAGCATTTTGCCAAGTAAAGTGGTCAATATTTATTTTCAGGAATATGAACAATCAGCTGATATTTATTGTATAAATTATGATTTCTCAAGAACATCTAATACTATTACTCTTGGAAGGCATATGTTTCACTGTCTCCTTGAAAAGACATCTCTGGTATTAACAAACAAAGGGGAATCTGCATCTCTTTAACTTGCCTTCTTATTCAAATGCTAACGTAGTCAATGTTTTAATTGATTCTTACTCATAAACCATACTCTGAGGGAGTTTTAAACAGTATGTAACATTTGACTGAAACTGTAATGCAGCTGTGTAATATAGGTGTAAAAGTACTTTAACAAAACAAGATAATTCCCTTTCTTCAGACTAATTATTAACTAACTGAATCTTTTAACAGATTATTTATAAATTGAAAAAAGGAACCACTTCTTTATTTCAAACATTTTTGTGGCAAAAGTTACCCAACTTCATGTTTAATTGTGTGACTGCCGTCTTTTCTTCTCATGCTCTGAAGAGTATTACATGTCATAGAATAATAGCAAGTAAAACATACAGTGTTTTACCTTTATAATTTTGATATGATTAATAAGTATTTAAATGTCAAACTCTCTTATGGTATGTACACAGTAAATTGGTTGCATTACAAAGAAATTGAAGTATTAAAAAAGCTCCAAAATATCTAAAACTGAGTGAGCCTCCAGATGTTGAACATATATTGTTTCAAATATACAAGTATAAATCCCAGTGAGTAAAATTTAAAGGGAAACATTTCCAGTGTAAAGCAAAAAATTTTAAGTATAAGGTGAATGTTTCATTCAACCTTTTCCAGCCCCATGACATTATTATAAGAGATGCTTCTCTTTAAACCTAAGCCAAACTACTAATAATTTTACTTTAAATAGAACAAAACACAGTCTCAAAATATTATCTAATAATTATTGTCAATCCCATTTCTGCTCAGTTATCCTCCACTTTCTAAGCACCACCCTCCTGCCAAAAAGACCCCTGCGAATGCATTTGGCCAGATGTATGTACAGTCTTCCTATTTGCTTTAGCCAAAAGAAAAAAGGTTCTTCGCACTACTAGTAATCTGTTGATTTAGAGGGAATCATTTCGACGACAATATAAAAGCCTCCCGATATCTCACATTAAACTCATTCAGCACATGACAACAGCAAAATGCACCATATTGGGTTTTATAACAACTCCTTTGGTTATTGTGCCACTTTTCATAATAACATTTCCCCCCTCCCAATATGGCACCCTCTTAAAACATTTTGTGCCTAAATACCTTTTGTCAGCATAAAAGCTATGCAGATTCACATAAGCCACATTACCAAAGGTGTGAGCTCTCTTTCCCACAACAAACATTTCCAAACAGGGAAATGTTATTCTGTATGGTATACCTGGGGATATTTTATTTCACGATAGGAAGTTGCGCTGCACGGATACTTCAGCTGTTCTTTCGTGTATTCCTGAAACTTCTATTGTAACGCTGCCACCGAAATTGGATGGCCGTCCTGTAACTTTAAATATGGCCTAATGTTTATCCTCCACTTTGTCAAACTGTCAGGTGCCTTTTTGGCTACTGTGTCACATAATATATGTCTCACACACACACACACACACACACAAAATATTCAGTCTGAACAGCTTTTTGTAATTTTCAAATGCAGCATTCGATGAGATTCCTATGCTTAAAAATAAAATAAAATCAAACTTCCTTAGTGATATGTTAGCAAGTTAAAATAATAGGACAAATAAGTTTAAAGCTCTTAGGAGAAATAAGATTAAATATACATTCAGAGTAACAGTTCAGTTTTTTAAAAAAATGTTGCAAATGTACTTTTTTAGCCTTTTGATATGGCTTTGGCTAATTTCTGGCCTGTTGCAAAAGAACAACCAGGAACTGTAGCAATGCCTTGAATATAAGAGTAAACTGAAATGAAGAGGTCTGACTTTACAAGATATGTCTCAACTCTTTAGTAGCTGCTTGTTGCAGAGTTTTACTGAACTATGTAGGCTCCTTTAAAGATAAAAAGATATATATATATATATATATATATATAATTAGATATAAATAAGGGACACTGAACTCACATAGCTACCTATACTGTAATTTAAATATTCATATAATTTCTGAAAATGAAAGTGCAAGGTGTTACCAGCACTACTTCAACTTCTTACCAAACGCCTGGACAAATGTTATACTCTGTGAAATAAAATACATATAAATATATATATATTATTTTTAAAAGGAGCCTAGCACATTTTTTTATCATAACCTTCCAAAGCAAAGAAGTATTGACGTTGCTGCATTTTGAGGCTGCTGTGAAAGCCGATTTTTTGGGTTGGTTTTTTTTGGGGGGAGCTATTCAGGGTGGACCAGAATAATAAAGCTTTTAAAATTCCTCCCTGGGATGCAATGTAGTCCCCTTTTGATGGGAGGACTGTCTTTTCTCATTCGGCAGAAATAAATCCATTCATTTGATCATGTTAGTCATTGAGGGCGATACAAAACAAACCAAGTGTGAGAAATTCTATGTGATGAAGTAAACAAAACAAAACAAAAAAAATCCCCCCAAAAAGAGAGTGGGGTGGGAAAAAAAAAGAAGAAGAATAGAAAAACCATTTCCATGACAAAAAAAGGTCCTTTGTCCTTAATCTACACACCATATGCAAGCGTTTCTTTTTAGCATATCTCCTGTCCTAATCTGGGGTGACATGGCTACATATATATATATGTGTGTGTGTGTGTGTGTCCCTAAACAACATCCCCCCCCCAAAAAAAGCCCTCCGGGTTTGAACCATTTCTTCCCTCAATTTCTTAACTCAGAAGAAGTTCCTCTTTAGACTCCTGTTAACTTTGAAAAACAAAATGCTTTATAAATTCTTAAACCAAGGACCTTCAAGGAATTTTTGGAAAAACAAAACAAACACAAAGCTGTGGGGAAGGAGGGTTTTCAATTAAAAAGTACTTTTATACCAAAAAGAAGAGAGTGGGAGAGCTGTTAATATTAAAAATATATACAGTATTTCACTTTATTTTGTAACTCAGGGAAATAGTGACTTTTTGCATTCCTCTTTTGGAGTCCTTTCAAGGAAAGGAAAAAATATATATGTATCTATATAATTTTTTTCAGTCTTAACAGATGCTTCCATCTTTACCAAAGTCAGCTCCTTTATATGACCCTAAAATGTAAAGGTTGTGAAGTTGATTTTAACACGGTTCACTATTTTTTGGGTCCATTTGCTTCCCCCAAAGGAATAATGCTTCTTTTTTTTTTTTCTCTGAAGCACTGTTTGTGTTTTGTTGTTTCCTTAAAGTGAAAGAAAGAAAGGAGGCTGGATAGAAGAAGGATGGGTTTGATAAAGAAGAAGATGAAGAAAAAACAACACTCCAAACAATGGAGAACTTTCTTTAGCTTTCACCACTGGGGGGAAAAAAGTGCAATTTGAGCATCCACACTGGAGAGATAACCCGGTTTGGTAGCGCTTTAACTCTTTGTGTGGCTCAAGGCTATGGAATTCTGGGAGTTGGAGTTTGTTGTGGGGCCCAGAGCGGAGCTCCGCTCCGCTCTGGGCCCCACAACAAACTCCAACTCCCAGAATTCCATAGCAAGTGAGCCAAACAAAGAGTTAAAGCGCTGCCAAACCGGGTTATCTCTCCAGTGTGGATGCAGCCCCCAAAATATCAATTTTTTTCCACCTCAGGTGTGTTCAACTCAACCTGAGGTGGAAAAATGCCTCCTCCATAATTAACGGCTCGCCTCCGCATTGTCAAAATAACGCGTTTTCGGCACCGCTTTAACTGCCACCCACGTCGTTGTGGGAATTGTAGTTTGTAGTGGGACTACACTTTCCAGAATTCCATAGCAAAGTGGTGCCCAAAAAAAGAAAAGGGATTCATTGCAGCGGAGTTTTAACTTCTTAGGACCCAAACCAGCAGCAAAACCATTGCAGCAAAGACCCTCGTGTTGTCGACAGCCTTTTTGTGTTACTTTGTTTGATTTTTTTCCCCTTTTCCCCTCAGGGCCAAAGGAAGGAAGTAAGTCCTGGGGCTTATTTCTTGTTATTTCTTGTTATTTGTTGTCAGGGGAGGGATGCGACACAAGCCGCCCCTTCATCCGGAGGAGGACTCTCTCTCTCGACTCCAATCTCTGGAGAGATTGAGGAGAAAAGGAGGGTTTCCAGAAACTATTTTTTGTTTATGTTTTGCTTTGGAGAAAGAAGGGAAAAGAGAAAAAAAACAAAAGTGGGAGAAGAAGAGTGGTCTTGAGCAAATAAACCCAGGCGGCGGGGGAAAACAAAACAGGCAACACGCGTCTTGGCTGGCTGCATCCACACTGGAGAGATAACCCGGTTTGGCAGCGCTTTAATTTGTTGTCTGACTCACTTGCTATGGAATTCTGGGAGTTGGAGTTTGTTGTGGGGCCCGCAGGGCCCCACAACAAACTCCAACTCCCAGAATTCCATAGCCTTGAGCCATATATATATATAACTCTAACCATTGAAGCGATGGATTGTCCAAACCAGCTCTTTTCCCCCCAACCTTCTAGACAAGACCCCTCCAAAAACAAAACTGCGCTGTCCAACTTTTCAACTTTCTTTCTTTCCTAGACTGCGACTAAACTCTGGACCAGGAGGATGAAACAAGCTCCAGCAACAGCAGCATCCAGGCAGCCAGCCACCCAAAGAGAAGCCCTCCCAGCCTGTTCCCAGCCCCAGCCTCCTCCTCCTCTTCCTCCTGGTGGGGCTGCCTTCGGCCTTACCTTGCTGGGCGGCCCCCTCCGCGGGCAGCTCCTCGTCCGACTTGAGGTGCTGGGGCTTGGCTTGCTTGCGCCGAGACATGCTGCTGGTGCTAACTGCGCCGTCCCTTTCCTGGGCTTCTTTGCAGAGACATCAGCGGGAGAGAGGAGGGAGATGGGTGGGTGGGAGCTTTTTTGGGGGTGCTTGAGTTGTGTGTGTGTGTGTGGGTCCAAACACAGAGGCTTGTTCCTCCTTGTGCCCCCCTTCTCCAGCTGCAGGGCTTTGGGAGGTGATGAGGAGGAGGAGGAGGATGGTGAGGCCGGCAAAGGATGCGGTGGCTAGTCCTCCTAGTCCCGGATTAGCCTCAGCCGGAGGAGGAGGAGGAGGGCTAAGGGCCGGGAGGAGCCCCGGTTGGAGGCGGCTGCGGCGGCGGTGGGGCTCCAGGGGGGCTCGGGCTGCATCGAGGCGGAGGAGGGCGCCAGGGAATGAGCAGCAGCAGCCAATGCAACACACACAACACACACCCACAACTACACACAGCCCCCAAAGGACCCGCTCTCTCTCTCTTTCTCTCTCTCGGCTCACTTGACGCAAGCCCTCATCTCCTTTCCTCCTCTTTCTCTCTTCTTCCTTCCTTCCTTCTCCTTCTCTTCCTCCTCCCGTCCTTTTTTTTCTCCTAATGTCTAGGATTCAGAGCCTGTTCTTGTTGTGATAATGATTGTGATGGTGGTGAGTGTCCTCCAGGTTCCCTCTCCGCCGCCCCAGAAGTTCCTCTGCCGCCGCCGCCGCCGCCGGGCGCTTCCTTTCCTCCGCTGAGCCGCGCCAGTTGCGAAGAGCAGCAGCAGCAACAACAACAACAACACAAAAGCTTTTGAAGAAAGGAGAGGAGAAGGGAAAGCAAAGAAGAAAACTTTGGCTCGCTTTCCTCCGCCTGGTTCTTTCCTGGGGCTCAGGAGCTTCTCCTTTTCCTCCGCCTCCCTTCTTTGTTTTGCCGCCTCTCTTTCCCCTTTTCTTTCTTTCTCTCTCTCTCTCTCTCGGGATCCCTCCTTCCTTCCACTTCTCTCTCCTTCTGGGGCCGGCGAGGGTCACTTCCTGTCCTCCTGGAGTGGGAACAAGTTGTCTTCCTCTCAGCCTCTCCTCCTTTCCCTCCTTCTCGCTCTTTTTAATCTTCTTCTTCTTCTGAGGCAGGTTGCTGCAATGATGTGACTTTCCCCCCAAAAGGTTTGTGTGTTTGGGGGGCAGGAGGAGAAAGGCAGGCGCTCCTCCTCCTCCTCCTCTTCTCCACTTGTCCAGACTCTCCCTTCTTCTCCGCTCGGATCCCGCTTTTGTTTGGAGAGAGAGAGAGAGAGAGAGACTGGGGGGCAGGAAGGAAGGGAGGAAAGAAGGAAGGAAGGAAGCAGATTGAGAGAGAGAGAGAGAGTGAAAACCCTCCGAGGACCCCCAGCTCGGCTTTGAGGGGGGTGTGGTGGGGCTGGTGGTGGTTGAAGGGGATTGGGGGGGGGGGAATGTCTGTCTGTCTGCTTTGGGGGCAGTGAAGAAGAGGGAAGGGGGGGAGGAGACTAGGGGGGTATTCCCTGGACGCCTCTGCCGCCTCCTCCTCCTCCTCCGCCACCACTTTCCCCTCCGCCGCCGCTCCCACAAAGTCTGGGTTGGGGCTGGGAGAGGGAGGGAGGGAGGGAGGGCCTTGGCACCCGGGCGCTCGCCAATCGATGGGGCCTCCTCCTCCTCCTCCTCCTCCTCCTCCCCCTTTGCGCTCCTGGGGAAAAAAAAAGGAGGGAGGCGCTACTACTACTTTCGCCCAGAACAAGAAACTTTCAAGTTTGGGAGCGGCGGGGCGGCTCCTCTCCTCCTCCCTCTTTTTCTTCTTCCTCCTTTTCCTTTTCTTCCTCCTCCTTTTTCTCTTTCTGCTCTTCCCTCCCCTTCTCCTGCCTCTCTTCCTCCTCCTCCTCCTCCTCCTCCTCCTCCTCCTCCTATTCCTTCTCTTTCCTTTTCCTTCACCTCTTCCTGTTCTTTTCCCTTCTCCTTGTCCCCCCTTCTTCTTCTTCTTCTTCTTCTTCTTCTTCTTCTTCTTCTTCTTCTTCTTCTTCTTCTTCTTCTTCTTCTTCCTCCTCCTTCTCCTCCGGATGAGCAGCTCCAGGCCGACCCCAAAAGGGTCTCTCAGCAGCAGCCGACCCTCCCTCCTCCCGACCCCCGAGCTTCCCTCGCCCTTCCTCCTTGGCACGCTCCCCTTCTCCCTCCCTCTCCCTTTCCCCCTTCCTCCCCTTCGTCTCCCCAGAGTGACAGTAGTCTGGGCAAGTAGTCCTGCCCCCTTCCCATCCCCACCGACTGGGAACGGTGCAAGGGGGAAACCCAGCCACAAGTGGCTCCTTCCCCCGCTCTCCTCCTCCTCCTCCTTGCCTGGCGCTTGGAAGGAGAGTCGGGATCTCCTCGGTGGGGGGCATCAATTGCCTCCTCTCTCCTCCTCCTGAACCAGGTTCGGGGGCTCCCCTTTTCCCGGCCTCGGCCTGGGCTCCCTTTCCCCCAAGGGCTGGGTCGGGGAGCCCACCTGGCCAAGGGGGCCGGAGAAGAGGGAGAGAAGGAGAGGGCTTCCCCCCCTAAGCATTCCCCCCCCTTGCTCAACCTGACCCATCCTCCTCTTCCCTCAAGAGAGAGAGCTTCTGCCTCCAGGAAAACAGCCCCGACTTCGCTTCTCTTTCGGATCATCCACCCAGCCTCCTTTTTGCGCACAGAGAGAGAGAGAGAGAGAGAGAAAGAGCATCGTTTCCTTCCCGTTTGTTGAGAAACACAAAAAAGTAAACACAGCCACGTTAAAAAGCAATCTGGCTGAATTGCTCCCCCACTTTAATTTATATTTATATTTATATTTACAGTACTGTATAAAAGGAAAGAGATGGAGATGCACATTGTTTCCCCCTCCACTTTGGATAGTGCTTGAAACCCAGAAGCACAACGCCACAACACTTCTGCTTCGAGCATCTTATTTTATTCCCAGAACGACGCCTGGCTTTCCTTTTCCTTTGGGTCCCTTTTGATGATTTGGGACTTTTTCTGTCTGGTCCCTATTCTTTTCGCCTTTTCCAACTTCTCTCCAGCGAGGCTCAAAAAGACCTGAAAGTTTTGTTGCCTCTCAGTCAAATGATGAGGATGAGGGCCAGTAGTTTGGCTCCGAAAGAAGGGGATTTTTTTTGGGGGGGGGGGGTGGGTAGTAAAGAAAAGAGAAGGGAAAAAGGAGGGGGAAAGGGGTCTCCTAAGACGTCTTGGGGGCGGATTCTCCCCCCCTACACCCCCCATTTCCCAAATAAGCAGCCCTTTCCAATCCCCGCCTGTGGAAAGGAAAGGAAAAGGGAAAAAAAGGAACGCGCTTGGATGAAACGGGCGTTACTCCGCCGGCGCAATGCGGCGTTTGTGTCGCCTCTTTTCTCAAGGCGTTGTCGTTGTTGGCATTTCTTCTTGTCAACCGCTTCGAAGTCGGTTTAGTTAATTTAGCCTGACTGGGATCTTTAAAGCACAGTTCCTTGGAAGCAAGAGGCCCATTTGGAAGCAACAAGACTCAACCGCGACTTATTATTATTATCATTATCATTTATCATTATCAATTATTATTATTATTTTGGCATATTTGGTGTTTCTAGCGCTATTTTTAATTATTTTGTGTCAGGAGGTTTCTCTCTTTTCCCAAACATTTCAGGCCACTTTCAAGATTTCCGTCCAAACCACTGCCACAAATATTTGGAGTAAATCGTCGTCCTTAAAATAATAATACTAATAATGTGTCGCCTGGACCGGGAGTTAAGAAGCAGCCCTTTTTGGGGGGGGGGGGGGGAAATAAATGACCAAAACGTATAAAGAAAAAAGAGGGAATTTGTGAGGCGGGAGAAAAGCTATTAATGAGGGGGAGAAATAATTAAAAGGTTTATTTGTGTGTATGTTGAGGCAGACTCCAGGGCAGTTAATAACAAGTTTGTGTGTTTGTATATACACGAGTGTGGAGGCACTTTTGAATGTTTCGTGACCCAGCGGCCGAAACAAGCTGTCCTTCCCAGATTGGTATCTCCGACATTTGCTCTGCCTGAGATTAGAACTCGCGTCTTCTTTCCCCGTCTTGTCTGAAAAGGCGTTGAGTTAATTAGCGGGAAGGGCCTTTATTTGCCTCCCTTAATGAAGCCCCCCCTCCCCAAATATTTTCTCGGATCAAAAGGAGGGAGAAGAAGCCACACTTGTCAAATGCGGCGGCTCCAAACTTTTGTCCAAATCGTTCTGCATCCACAGTGGAGAAATAACCCGTTTTGGCAGCGCTTTAACTCTTTGTTTGACTCACTGCTATGGAATTCTGGGAGTTGGAGTTTGTTGTGGGGCCCCACAACAAACTCCAACTCCCAGAATTCCATAGCCTTGAGCCACAGAAAGAGTTAAAGCGCTGCCAGACCGGGTTATTTCTCCACTGTGGATGCAGAACGATTTGGACAAAAGTCCAATCTTTACAACAACTGCGAGGAAAGAATGCTACCTTTCCATGAGGAAAACAACGACAACAACAACAACAACAACAACAAACAACCCCGCAGGTTCTAAAGAATGGAAGCTGGCGGCCAGTGCTAAAGGAACAAATAAAATATTCGCCTTCCTCCTCTTTTCCTCACGAGTCCACACAACAAACACCCTTTTTTTGTCTCAGGCGGCAACTTCGCGCTAGTCCTCCTGGCTTTTTTTGAATATTTCTTGAAACCGGACCAGAGGGAGCCCAAATGTCTCTCCACTCGGGACGGGGACCTTTTTTTGGAGTGGAAATGTCGTGCGTGGATGACAGGAGAGATGTATATACGCATGTGTGTGTGTGTGTGAGAGAGAGAGAGAGAGAGGGAAAGGGGAAGCTCTCTCTCTCTGGGTATATATGTGTGTGTGTGTGTGTGTGTGAGAGAGAGGCAACCTCTCTCTTTCTCTCGATATATATGTGTGTGTGTGTGTGTGTATAAAATAAATATAGGCAACCTCTCTCTCTCTGGGTATATAGGTGTGTGTGTATGTATATATATATATATAATATAGGTAACCTCCCTCTCTCTCTGTATATGTGTGTGTGTGTGTATATATATATAGAGAGAGAGAACTCTCCCTCTCTCTGGGTATATATATGTGTGTGTGTGTGTGTGTGTATAATAAATATAGGCAACCTCTCTAGGTGTGTGTGTGTGTGTGTGTGTGTGTATATATATATATATATATAGGCAACCTCTCTCTCTCACTCTCTCTCTCTCTAGGTTTATATATATAGGCTTGTGTGTAATACAGGGAACTCTCTCTCTCTCTCTCTGGGTTTATAGATAGATAGATAGATAGATAGTATTGTGTGTGTATCTATCTATCTATCTATCTGTTTGTGTGTATATATAAGGTTGCCAGATTCCCTCAGCCTTCTCCACCTTCGGGGCCACTTCACACAAGGACCCTCTTCCTCCTCAAAACGCCAAACCTTTTCAACCCTTAAGGGAAGGCGGTTGAGGGGAGGGGGGGATGCTGAAGACGAAGCTTCCTCCCCCCCAAACTCTCTTTCCTCCCCCTCCTCCTCCCTCAATTAACCCTAATTCCTTAATTGTCCTTCCTCAAAAAGGAATGGGGCTTGTCCTTTCCTTCCCCCCGACTTGAGTCCCTTCTTCATCTGCAAAGGAGACATTTAATCATTGGGTCTGCTTAATAATAATAATAATAATAATAATATTTTACCAATTAAGTCCTGGACTTTGTGACACCGACTTGGCAGCGCTTGAAGTGCCCTGGCTGAAGGCTATGGGATTCTGGGAGTTGGAGTATGTGGTGGGGTCCGGAGGACCCCACAACATACTCCAACTCCCAGAATCCCATAGCCTTCAGCCAGGGCACTTCAAGCGCTGCCAAACCGGGTTATTTCCCCAGTGTGGATGCGGCCCTATCATATCCCCTACACCCTTTCTCTCTTCCCTCCCCCGCAAAGCTGCCACTCCGGAGCAATCAGGATGATAAATGTTTCCATCTCGCCTCGGTCTCCCCCCCCAGCCTAATCCAAACAGCGTGTCAAATGTCAATTATAAAGATGTTTCCTTTCGGTTACATTTATTTTTTGGAGGAGGAAGAGGAAGAAGAAGAAGAAGAGGAGAGACAGCCATCGCCTCCACCTTTCAGATTTGAGGGTTTTTCCTTTCTCACTCCATTTCCCTCCATCCATAATGATAATAATAATGTCCCAGACTAAAACTACAGGGTAAGAGGCCCTCTTTGGGACTCCTTCCCCAGGTTATTATCGGAACAAGCCTAAGGAAGGGATCCTTCAAAAAAGGCAAGATCACTTGGGTCGGTGGATCCCTTAAGGAACAGGTCCTTGGTGGGGAAAAGGAGGAGCGAGGCTCTCCTTATCCCTCTCTCTGTCCAGAGAGTTGTACAGACAGATATCTGCCTGAAGCCATTATTGGCTGAGAACTTAAAACCCGACGACGCCTTTCAATCGCAGCAGGAGTGTGTCTTTCCGAGGAGTTGTGCTGCAGGATTGCACCTTTGCATACAGTAGTAGCAGTAGTAGTAGTAGTAATAAATCAGAGAGGAGGGTTAAAATGTGTGGACTGATATGATACTACTACTACTACTACTAATAATAATAATACAGTAAACCAGAGAGCAGGGTTAAAGTGTGTGGATTTATATGACACTACTACTGCTATTACTAATAATAGTAATTCAGAGTGGAGGGTTAAAGTGTGTGGATTTATATGACACTATTACTAATAAATCAGAGAGGAGGGTGAAAGTGTGTGGACTTCTAAGATACTACTACTACTACTACTAATAATAATAATAATAATAAATCAGAAAGGAAGGTTAAAATGTGTGGACTTCTGTGGACTGATATGATGCTACTACTACTACTACTAGTAGTAGTAATAATAATAATAAATCAGAGAGGAGGGTTAAAGTGTGTGGACTTATATGATAACACTACTATTACTACTAATAATAATACTAAATCAGAGAGGAAGGTTAAAGTGTGTGGACTGATATGATACTACTAGTACTACTACTAATAATACTAAATCAGAGAGGAGGGTGAAAGTGTGTGGACTGATATGATACTACTAGTACTAATCATAATAAATCAGAGAGGAGGGTGAAAGTGTGTGGACTTATATGATACTACTACTGCTACTACTACTACTACTACTACTAAACCAGAGAGGAGGGTTAAAGGGTGTGTGGACGTGTCCCCCATCCTTGTCACAAGGGTCTAGTTTGCGTTACTTCGTCGTCGTCGCGCATCCAGCCGCAGAAACGTGAATCATGCGATGCAGACGCGTTTTAACGGGCACATAAGCCACCCACGTGTTTGCATTCATTCTCTCTCTCTCTCTCTCTCTCTCTCTCTCTCTCTGAGACACACAGAAAAGAGAAATACAGGTCCAGACCTCCACCCCCCTCCCTCCCGTTTTGAGCCGCAACAACCGCAAAGGGTTTGTGCATCTGTTTGTAAGATGCAATATTTTTTGGGGGGGTGTGATGTGTCTTTAGTTATGAGTGTGAGCCGCCGCGCCTTGATGCAGGAAAAAGTTTGCTTTTTGTAAATTTTATTTTATTTAAAAAAGGGGATTATTATTAGCTGGTATTAATAGATGCACCGAGGCCTCAAAAGACGAAATCAGCTATTGATAATTGCCAGAAGTCTCCGGCAGCTCCTGTATCGATCGCCTTGTCCCTTATTCCCCTGGTATGGGAGAGATAAGAAGACACACTCTTTAGTGCAATATAATTTCTTTTGACCTATCTGCTTGCTACAGACTTATGATGAATAGCCAGAGTGGTTAAAGTCCTTTATCACGAAAGTTGCCCCTTGATATAATATTGATTCTTTATAACTAGCTCCGAACACAAAAAATCAAACTGTCCACTTGGCCATCATCATCATCAATATCATCACAAAAGCCCCTGGAATAAAGATCAGCCGAGGACCGGGCGCGCTTTCTATATAATCGGCCCTCCTAATCTTTATTTGCTGATGATGAAAAAGACGAAGAAGGAGAAGGAAAAAAAGAGGGGGATGGAGGGAGGGACGAGGAGGAGAAGAAGGATTTGTGGGGAAGGAAAAGAGAGAGAGAGAGAGAGAGAGAGAGAGTCATCTGAACCAATAATAATTAAATTAGGGAAAAGCAGCTTTTAAATTTATTTATTTTTCCTAGTTTTTAAAAAAGGAAGAATAAAACCATTGGGAGGCAGCTGGGGAGGAGGAGGTTTAAAAAGAGTCTGGTCTCCTTGGCTGGATCCGCACTGTCGGCTCAAAGCGGGCTCAGATCGGATTATTCCGACCCTGCGGAGGCAGCCTTTGTAAAGCCACAACTTGGGCTGAATCTGGACTGGAGCAATAACCCGGTTTGGTCCCGCTTTGACTCTTTGTCTGACTCACTGCTATGGAATTCTGGGAGTTGGAGTTTGTTGTGGGGCCCAGAGCGGAGCGGAGCTCCGCTCTGGGCCCCACAACCAACTCCAACTCCCAGAATTCCATAGCAATTGATCAGACAAAGAGTTAAAGCGGGACCAAACCGGGTTATTGCTCCAGTCTGGATGCAGCCTTGTGATCTGGGCACCGATCCTATAGATTCCTTTATCCAGATGGGCTGCGTTTCTATGATAAAGCCATCAATAATCTCTTTTATAGGTGACAGGTATACAGTCGTCGGAGGCGGAGAGGGTCAAAGCTGAGCATCAGAGAGAGACAGAGAGAGCCAAACAGACACACTCCTCTCCTGGCTTGCCTTCTCTCTCCGCCCTCCACACAACACACACAACGCACAACAGACACACAACCACCTGGGCTTTTGCTGCTGCAGCGCTGCCTTCTTCGGAGGGAATGACAGCTCCAGATGCTGCGAGGAGGAGAGTGTTCTCTCTGCCTCTGTGGCCTCAAAACACACTGCAGAAATAATCCAGTTCGAGACCGCTTGAACTGCCCTGGCTCAGGGCTTGGGGATCCTGGGAATCGGGGTTTCTGAGGCACCAGAGTGCACTGAGAGAGGAGGCTAAAAATGTCTCACAAACACTCCGGTTCCTAGGGTTCCCTAACATCGAGCCTGGGCAGTTCAAGCGGTCTCGAACTGGATTATTTCTGCAGTGTGTTTTGGGCCTGTCTCTGTCTCTCTCTCTCTGCTTGGAGATGATGACTAGACGCATCCTCCTAGACTTCAGTCTGCTTCTCCAGATGCATGGGGATGTTTAGCCTGGAGAAGAGAAGGTTAAGAGGTGATATTGACAGCCCTGTTTAAATATTTGAAGGGATGTCATATTGAGGAAGGAGCAAGCTTGTTTTCTGCTGCTGCAGAGACTAGAAACGCGGAGCAATGGATGCAAATTGCAGGAAAAAAGATTCCACCTCAACATTAGGAGGAACTTCCTGACACTAAGGGCTGTTCGACAGTGGAACACACTCCCTTGGAGGGTGGTGGAGTCTCTTTCTTTGAAGGTTTTTAAACAGAGGTTGAATTGCTGTTTATCTGCCAGGAGTGCTGTGACTGTGTGTTCTTGCATGGCAGGGGGTTGTGGTCTCTTCCACCTCTATGATTCTATGATCATTCAGCTGTAGGACTTGGTTAACTGACTTTTGGGTAAGTATTTTTTTTTTTTTTGGAATTCATCCTAGAGAAGGAGAAAACTAAACTATTCAAAGAGTTCCCATACCTTGGATCAGACATTGACCAGAACGGAGACAGCAGTTTAGAAATCAGAAGAAGTCTAGGATTGGGAAGGGCAGCCGTGAAAAAATTAGACAAGATCCTAAAGTGCAAAGCCATAGCTCTGAACACTAAAGGAAGGATTGTCCAAGCCATCTTCATCTCCATGTACAGACGTGAGAGCTGGACTGTGAAGAAAGCCAACAGAAAGAAAACATTTGAGATATATTATTATTATTATCCTTTATTTATAGAGCGCTGTAGTGTTGGAGAAGAGTGCTGGCAATAGCGTGGACAGCCAAGAAGAAAAACAATTGGCTCCTAGAACAGATCAAGCCAGAACTCCTCTTGGAAGCCAGGATAACTAAACTGAGGCTCTTGTACTTTGGCCACATCATGAGAAGACATGAATTATTAGAAAAGACAATGGTGCTGAGAAAGGTAGAAGGCAGGAGAAAGAGAGGAAGACCACATGTATTAGATGGCTACATTCGATGTGGGAGGCCACAGACCTGAGCCTGGAAGACCTGAACATTGTGAAGGACAGGGGGACTTGGGGATGTCTCACCTGCAGGGTCCCCATGAGTTGAGATGGACTCCAGAGTCCAAGGCAGTTGACAACAACCAAAACATGTCCAGAAGTGGAAGAATAAAGCAGAAATAGCTCTTAGGCAGGGGAAAGTTATGGCCCTCAGAGAGGCTTCTCTTCCAAGGCCCTCCTGATTTCATATAACGCAAACATTTTCTGAGGAATTCTGGGAGTATTGTAGTTTTGGGAGACATTTCACCTTCTCTTTCAGGGAACTCTGCTGCCACAACAAACCACACTTCCCAAAATTCCATTGCATTGAGTCATGGCAGTTAAAGTGGTGTCAAACTGGATTATCCCTGCAGTGTGGATGCAGCCTGCATAATGTGTTCCCAGTTTGTTGCTCAAGCAAAACTTCCTAAACATGTACGTAGGTCCCGTGGCATTGGACTTCCTACTCCACGGGCTTGAGTTCATTCAAAGTCTGACAATGTCAAGGATTTGATCATTCATATTGCACAGGCTCTTTTTCATGCGCCTATACAGAATGTCTTTCTTGTCCTTCATTCACCCGTGCGCATCCAGAGAGAAGGTTTCTCTACCTCTCTCAGACATATTCTGTCATGCAGACTTCTTAGTCTCCTAAATAAGCAAGAAATTTCCTGTATCACATAATCACTTTTCCTTCTGTTCTTCCTCTCTCTCCTTCCTCCTCACTCTCTTTCATCCACAAATATTTTATTAGAACTGACCCAGTGCTCCATGAGGTCCCACCAGAGAGTATTCAAAAATGTTGAATGAGATTTATTTATTTGTATTTTCATTTCTCTCTAAGTGGGAATTTGTGAAGCCTTCTGAAAAATCAAAGGTAAAGTGTTTTGGCTGCAGAAGTTTCTGTGAATACATGCCTGATAGTTTGCAGTTTTGACGTGATATAAAAATGGATGTGTCTGAACAGATTCTGTGCATTGCCATTTGACTATGAAACAGATACACCCTCAATGAAAAACACATGAACCGCCTAAATAGCCTAAAAGCATCAGATCCTGTCTACTCTTGGAAGCTAAGAAGGGTCAGACCTGGCTAGTACTTGGATGGGAGACTGCCAACAAATACCAAGTGCTGTAGGCTATAGTTCAGAGGAAGGAACTGGCTAAACCAACTGAGTATACTTTGCCTAACTGCTTTATCACACTAGGGGGCAAACAGGATTTAAATGAGAGTTAAACAGGAAATGCCCTATGTTTATCGGACATTTCCTGTTTAATGCTTGTTTAGCTCTCGTTTAAATCCTGTTTGCCGGCTAGTGTGATAAAGCAGTACAATTCACGGGGTCACCATATGTCAACAAGCAACTTGAAGGCACATACAAACACACACATTTCCTTGCTCAAAATAAAGTTTAATTTCCCAATATATTATAATTTAATCTGCTGATTTATTGAATATGCTAGCTATTGATTTTAAGCGTACTTGTAAACCCTTGTAAGCTGGCATGGTGAAATCTGAAGCTCCTGGCATCCTGCATGTTACATCCTGCATGTTACACATGAACCATCAAATTGCACTAGAATTCATGAAGGAATCAACAGCGGACAAGATCACCCCATCTTCTATGTGACATCCCTTCTGTTATTTAAATATGGCTAAATACCTAAAGTCACTCCAATCTTGGAAGCATAGCAGGGCCAGAAGCGTAGCAGGGTCAGTCCTAGTTAGTACTTGAATGGAAGAACTCCAATGAATGTCAGGTGTAGGCTATATTTCAAAAGAAGTTACTGACAAAATCACTTGGAGTATTCCTTGCCAAATATAATGAACAACACACACACACACACAAACCCTATGAAATTCAATTACGAAGGTGTAACCACCTCTGAGTATTCCTTGCCCAAATAAATCCTATAAAATTCATGCGGTTGCCATAAATCGACAGGCAATTTGAAGGCACATACACACACACACACCATGGGCACACACATGCACACACAGAAAGATTTTTTGCAGTGTCTCAGCACTGTTTGAGAACAAGAACGGAAAGGTCCTCCGGGCAGTTGGTACTACTCAGATGAAGCTCATCACGTTGCGGTTGGTGCTTTTTGTCCAGGAACAGTGGCATTTTTCTCCTATGACTTAATCCTTCATGTGGTTGAGTTTTGCAAACACATTCATGCTTCCCATGCTATGGTGTACGAGCTGATCTTACAAAGGTAATATAGATTAGAATCAATTCACCTTATCTCCCCCCAAAAATAATGTGTCAGCAGCAGGAACATCCCTCCATCAAATGACACAATATAATTTGATTAGTAAAATAAATAATCAGCTATGTCCAGACATATAGGTCACCTACTTGCAAATTAGATTACTCTGTTTACTTACAGGCAGCACCTTGATTAGCAAATAAGCTCCTTCTCCTTCCCATTTCTTTCTTTTTTGTATCTTTCATCCTGGCTGGCTTAATTTTGATATGTATAGCAAGGCTTAATTAGCTCACTTACCCTGGATGTACCTTTTATGGTGGTGACTGGCAGAACGTGTGTCTCTAGATGCTGTTGGGAGAGTCAGCAGGATGTAGTGGTCTGAGCATTGGACTATGACTTGGGAGACCAGTGTTCAAATCCCCACTCAACTGTGGAACCCACAGGCTGATCTTGTGCAAGTTACACTCTCTCAGCCTGAGAGGAAGGCAAAGGCACACCCCCTTTGAAGAAATCTTCCCAAGAAAACCACACGATAGATTTGCCTTAGGGTCGCTATAAGTTGCAAACAAGTTGAAGACACGCAACAACATACATCATTTCTGACTTATGGCGACCCTATCATGGGGCTTTCTTGGCAAGATTTGTTCAGAGGAGGCTTGCAATTCCCTTCCCCTGAGGCTGGGAGCATGCAGCTTGCCCAAGGTCACCTATTGGGTTTCATGGCCAAGCTGGAAATCAAACCCTGGTTGCCAGAATTGTAGTCCAACATTGAAACCACTATGCCACATTTGGCTCTCTAACAAATTACAAAGTTCAGGATTCCATAGTTTGAGGCCATGACAGTTAAAGTGGTGTCAAATTGCACTGGTTCTGCAGTGTGCCAGCAGCTTAAGACAGAAAGCAGATAGGGGAAAGATGGCTTAGAGATAGGGAAAAGCTGTACTAGAGGTAGGACAGTCATCCAGGGGCATGAACTGAATAGGATTTAGGGGAGTGGTGAATGATTAAATAGTTCAAGGGTTAATGTATTGTCTGAATTTATCATTTGTTTATTCTTTTCTACAACAGTGTCTAGCTGTTCCTGCTAAGTTTTGATAGAGAGTCTGGTCATTCTTACCACAGTGAATCCACAGAACAAGATATCCATCACACATAAAGATCAACTAGAGGTCCATGGAGCTGAGCAGACAGGCCAGGATAGCTGAGCCCATGCTATCCTGTCACAGGTGCTAACCTGTGTCAGTCCCTTACTGAGAAGCCACCCCCCCCCCCCACACACACATCTAATGTAGGAACAGGCTGCCAGATGGCATTCAAATGGCCAAGCAGAAAAATAAGGTGGTGAAAAAAAGGCTAAAATATTTCTGTATTTGGTGCCTAGGTCTGAAAGAGAAAGAGCCCTGGTGGCGCAGTGGTTAAATGCCTGTACTGCACTCAAAACCATAAGGTGGGGAGTTCAATACCAGCAAAAGGGCTCAAGCTCAACTCAGGCTTGCATCCTTCCGAGGTCGCTAAAATGAGTACCAAGATTGTTGGGGGCAAGTAGCTTACAGTTGTAAACCGCTTAGACACTCCTTAGGTGGTATGAAGCAGTGTTATAATGAAGCTGTTGGGTTTTGTTTGTTTGTTTGTTTGTCTGATGTGGCTGTGAAAATCTCTTGGGGAAGCTGCCTTCCAGGGTCCCATTCTGGGAGAAAGGCAGCACATAAGTAAATTGTAAATTAAAAAAAAATATCTTATTGATCATTCAAAGGGTCCAATTGAGATGTATGAAGAGTAACCATCATGATTGGAATCTCCAACATCTGGAGCTAGTTTGTGATGGAGGAGTGATACCTATTTAGGGATGATAGCCTGCAACCTAAACCACAGAACCTTCCTACTTTCCTCCATTCTCAAAACAGCTGAGAATAGGGAAAGTCTTCCCAAGCCTCCAAAGGAGATTTTCAGGATGTCTGTGGAGCTGCAGTTAGAAGGGGATTTCACTCTAGCCTGTTCTTGCAGGAGCTTTTGTCCAGCATTGGATATAGTGCTTGATAAATAAGATACAAATGATAAAGAATTATGGACACTGGCGGAGTGGGGCAGCAACAGTCACAGCAGCAACAATTATAAAAAGTGTTAATTCTAAAAGTCACCACCATGGATTCACTGGGGAGATGATTAGGCTCAGTTGAATAGAAATAGAATAAAGAATGGGATCTATACAGGAATTTTGATGAGACAAAGAAATAAGTTTCTTACCATGAAGATTATGTATAAGCTTAATAAGGGTATTGGTACATGATATCATCTCTTTTATTTCACTAACACACTGGGAGAAATTCTAATGTGCAGAACAGTCCTTAGCAAGCCCTAAATGATAGATCAATCCAAAGTTTGGTGAGAGCTGTTCCAAACCATTTCTTTAGCTGCCATAAAAAGGTTGCAAATGCTTCAGGCCATTTGTGCTGTTGAAATAAATATCACAGAGTGGGGCTGGGGCAGGAGGGGGAATCTACCCTTGACACCACTTCTGCTTTTTAAGTTCCTTGCTAGCTGACAGAGAGTCAAAATGCATTTTTAAAAACAAAATTTGAACTGTTCATGATACAACTACACAGTTGTGCACTTTACTGAATGTGTATTCTGTGCTTTTGCTAATGTCACCTGACAACACTTTCATTCAAGGTAAAGCAACATGGCAGCAATAGTATTGACTTTCTGTTTTTCTGTCAGTGAAATGTATAAAATGCAGTGGGGTTTTTCATCTCCCCCGGACAAAATTTATAAAGTATCACCTTTGGATTGTGAGCATTTACTTAAATCGTGCAACAATGCTCTCATATTGTAGGCTTGACCATTATAGCAAAATCGTCACCGTTATTGAGATCAAAATCAATTGATCAGTCAATCATTCTGTCTGCTTTCTCCCCTTTCACAGAAAATGAATTGCAGGACAACCCAAGCTTTGCCCTTTTTATCTGATGTGGAACCAGCATCTAGTTTTATTTTTTCCTTTACAAAGGTATTCATATGCACACTGGTATTTGTATGTTCGTGTTTGTATGTGTGTGTGGTTTCTGAATCTCTTTATAACATTCTACTCTGACAGATGGATGGATTAGTAGAGATGGTTACTGCATATGTGAGTTTTACATAAATGCATACAATTTTTTCCTTAATTCATTCACTTTCTTCCTTAGACACATATTTAATGTTTGACTTCAGGCATAATTTGAGATGTGAATACTTATTTTTGTTGGAATGTTAATAGAAGAGATTCTCAAGGTCTGACCAAGCTTACAGGCAGAGTGTACCTTAGCTTGGAAAATTTACCTTTTGGAATAAAGTTCTCAGAATCCAACAGGGCACTGGTCATGCTGGCTGGGGGGATTGTGAGAGTTCTTCAAACAATGAATTTTTCTAATGGTCTGTTCTGGGTGCACAGAGGCAGATAACATGCTCTAAGATGACTTGGAGTTAAGTTTCCAGATGAGATAGACTATGGATGCATTTATGCTGCAGAATTAATGAAACTTGATACTGTTTTAAATGCCATGACTCAATGCTTTGGAATTCTGGGATTTGTAAGTTTGTGAGATATTTAGCTTTTTCTGTCAGAGAGTCTGGTGCCATAACAAATTCCAAATTCCAGACTCCCAAAGCATTGAGTCATGGGAGTTAAGGTGGTGTCAAATTGTGTTATTTCTGCAGTGTGGCAGCAGCCTATAAAATGGAACAAAGTAAGGAAAAGCCTGTATAGACCGGCATTATACGCTGGTATGAGGGCAGCGTGGGGGCATGGTGTACGCACGCCAGCCACCCCCATGCTGCCGCCATACTGGCATCATACCACATGGCCAGCCTCACAGTGGGGGGCGTCACGGTGCTCCATTGGCACAGTGTTTAAAAGTGTGCCACGGCAGCTGATTTTTGTGGCTTCTTTTTGTGCCATGAAAAGGCCATAAAATTTCCAGCTCCATTTCTAATACCATTAAGCTTATCAGTAATTTATTTAAAATATGCAAAATAAAGCCATAGGAATAGTAAGACTTCAGACCTTTGGGAATAGATTATAATAGCTTAGACTGTGTTTACGTTGCAGAAACAATCCAGTTTGACACCACTTTAAATGCTGTATCTCAATGCTGTGTTATTCTGGGAATTGTAGTTTTGTGAGACATTTAGCCTTTTTTGTTGGAGAGCTCTGATGCTACAACAAAAGAAAGAACAAAAGAAAGACAGCCTGCTTGAGAACAGGGAGGGGGAGAGGAGTAGAACCATGTCCACTGATGCCATGTGACTGCCCAATATTGGAACTGACAGGGATGTTTTGCACCTGTACAGTGATGAGAAAGCAGTGTGGCTGGAGCTTACTGACAAGTTTTCCCATCAATGACAACAGATGCTGTAACAAGCAGCAAGGAGACAGATATGACATCATGTAATAAGTACTGTATGGCTAAAGATGCTATTCTCCAGCTTTAATTGCAGTTTAAAAGCCTTGTGTGGTAATCACCTAAACCTTCCTACAGGATGAAACTTGCTTCTGCTGCTGATTGCCAGTTAGATGGCCAGATTGCCATTTATCACCATATATGGGCTGACATCCAGTTGGTTAGACCCAGCTAGAGTAGACCCATTTAATCAATTTGTTGAATGGTGAGCCAACATATAGAAAAATCTAATGGATTAAATGGTTTTATGTTAGTAAGGACTGAAAGAGAATTTGGCCTATATTCTGCCTATGTGTGTCTAGCTAAAACCAGGGCCAGTCCAAAATATGTTGCTGCTAAAGCAAAGGCGAGGATGGGATCCCATCCCATTCAATGTACAGATACTGACCACAGGGACAACATAGAGAAGAGTCACATGTGCCACAGGACCTGCCCTGTAGTTCCTAAGATGACCTGTTGCCCTGTGTTTAGTAGGAGACTCTGGCTCCTCATGACCATTGATGTGAAGTTCAACTGCTGTTGGGCCCCAGAGCAAAGGGTAGCATCTGATTTGGAGCATCATGAAAAGGCAACAGCATATTTCTTATTAATTTGTTGTTATAGTCAGCTCTCCTTATCCATGGATTTTTTTATCCATGGATTCAAGTCTACATGGCTGGAAAATATTCAAAAAAAGTATAAATTCCAAATAGCAAACCTTGATTTTCCATTTTATATAAGGGGCACCATTTTGCTCTGCCATTATATTTAATGGGACTTGAGCATTCACGGATTTTGTAATCCATGGGGGATCCTGGAACCAAAGCACAGTGGATAACAAGGTTCCACTGTACTGAATTCTTCCCATTGAGGGCTTGTGGCCTCAGGTACCAAGGTAACTTGATAGGTCTTGAGCAGATCCAGAGTGATGTAGAGTGTTGGATTATGACTCTGGAGACCAGAGTTCAAATTCCTTGTCTACCATGAGAACCCACTGGTTAAGGAAATCACACTCTTTGCCTCAGAGGGAGGTAAAAGCTGCACAGCCCTCGCTCTAGACAAATCTTACCAAGAAGACTCCATAATAGGGTTAGTATAAACTGGAAATGACTTGAAGGCACACAACTAGAACAAAATTATGGTATATAGCATGATGTGCGGGGAGAGGGAGGCCATCATTTTCTTCTCTGAGTCATCCTGAAAAATGCTTCTTGCCACTGCTTCCCACCTTCCAACCCTTGCCATCTGTGGCAACTGCCACACATTCTCTAAAGATAGTTTAAGTGCAAGTCACTGGATCTAAACAGGGCAATTGACATGTCTTTGATAACACTTCTGTTGGATCCTGTAATTATTGAAGCTGCAAGACTTTCAGTCCTAATCCTTAAATTCCTGTGGCAGTACATTAGTGTCTGAATTATAGTGCATTAACAGATATTTCACTATGAATTTGAAAAGCAAACAGCATGTTGATATTGTAGGTAAATTAGTGTAAATGTTAAGGTTTACTTTCCAACCCTCTCTTGCCATGTAGAAGTATGTAGGCTCTTCAAATGGAATGAAACCGTTCTTACTAATGCTTAATAGTGATCATCAGTTTCAGTAATATGTATTCTAAAAGATGTATTAATCTTATTTACATGTCTCTACAGATACTGAGCTATCCAAGCAAGAAACTCAACATTTTGGCATTAATAAAAACTTAACAGTACATTGCACTTTCAATGGTCAATAAAATAATAAAGATATGGGAATAAAATCCTTTCTCAGCCCTAGGGAACTCACTGATGAAATAATCTGCAAATAAGATTAAAAGATTTCAGTACCACTAGGATTGCCTCTCATGACCTTAAATGTCATCCAAGTCAGATTTAATATGAGACACTGTATTTTTTTCTTTTATTAATCAGTCTTACATAGTATAAGTATTGCATTTTATTATGATTCTGTACAAATGCTGTTGTTTTTGAATAAAATTTCCCTGTGTAAAATGCTTTATTTTTCCATGGTAGAAGCAGGACCTGAGCTATAAAATAATAAATGCTCTACATGGGGAGGAGGCTCTTGAGAGTAGATGGCTCTTTAATCCGACACACAAAGGCATAATAGGATGCAGCAGCTAGAAATCTGTTGCCAGACAAATTCATACTACAGAGAAAATGCACAGTCTTAACAATGAGAGTAATGACACCCAGGAGCAACTTTAGATGTCTGTGATTCCAACAGCATTCAGGGGCCAAAACTTGCACTTCTTGTCTCATGAACAATCATTCTCAATTGACAGTTGAAAGATGAGTCTTGGAATTGTGGCCAAAACCTTTAAAATAAGTTTGGAAGGGTTTTCTGGAGACACTAGGAATTACAAGAAGTTTTTTTCCTGGACTGTATTAACTCAGACCATATGGTCATAATAGGCTGGAATCAAATTGTGGAACTAGCCCACTTTATATATTCATGGATCTACCTATACAGGTGGGGATGGGGTAAATAGCCCCTATAAGGGATAAATAGGGGCTAGGATGCAAAACTGTTTTTTTTTTAAAAAATAACAAGGTATTATACAAGTGAAAAGAGCTGAGACCTTCTTTCTCCACCATACCTTCCATCCTCTGTTGCTATAGGCACTTTCTCCCTCTTCCTCTCACCTGACTTTATTTCCAGAGATATGCTGAGCTGGGGGGAAAATGCTTGAATCCCCAGGCCAGATGAGGTGAGCTGTGGGGCAAAATCAAGGTTTGCTTTTTGGAATTTGTATATTTTCTGAATATTGTCAATCTATGGATGGTTGAATCTGTGGATAAAAAAACCCGTGGATATAGAAGGCTGGCTGTATTTTAAAAATACTTTTAAACTGTGGATAGTTGAATTCATGGATAAGGAATCCATGGATATGGGGGGGGGAGGCAACTGTATGTGCGAGGACAAGAGTCTAGTGTCTAGTGTGGCTCTGAAATCATTTTCATACCTGCCAAACAATGTTGCTCTTCTTGCCCCAAGTTTATAGCACACAACTTATAAGCAAAGTGTTCACAAAAATTCCTTTCCATCTATGGCGTAGCAAGATTTCACATTTGGTCAACTGAGGCTGAAGGCACAGCATGAGCTCAATTTGGAGAAGATTTTCCAATCCCAGCCTACTATCCTCTGGACCATAATGGTTATTTATTAGCTTTACCTGGGTTTTTGAAAACATCTTCTTATTGCTGGAATAGGGACCAAATTTTTCTCTTGACCACAAAATAGGAAGGTACAATGTGCAAGAGAGATAGATTAGCTCCATAAATGTTTAGGTACTGATAGTATGCCTCAAGTCTGAACAGGATACCCAGGTGTGAGATGTAGGCTATATCTACAGATCGCAATTAATGTAGTTTGATGGCACTTTAATAACCATGGCTCAGTGCTATGGAATTCTGAGATTTGTAGTTTTGTGAAATATTTAGCCGTAAGAGAGCTCTGGTGCCCCAACAGACTACAAATCCTAGCTACTTCTTCCTACCAAGTGGTTTCTTTCAACTCTTACACCACTATTGCTGCCAGGCCCACTCTCCCTCAGCATAAACAGTACTCCTTACATTAAAAATGTAGCAGTGTTACATGTTTTCTTTACATTTTGAAATTGATTTCAGTAGCCTCTTGTAACATGTAACAGTTTACTAGCAGCAAGCACTACAGTTTTGGACACTGATATTTCTGTTGATGCAGCCTACAATTGCTTTTGCCTTTTGAATGGCTGTATCTCAAAAAGTCAAGGAGCTTGGAGGAGTTACGTGTTCTTTATCCCTTGGATGGTTTGCTTGTTAACTCTTAGGAATAGTTTTGCTTGATCAGGCCTGCTATGGAATGATCCCCCTCAGAAGTAGCAAAATAACTTGCCTTTTTATCTTTTAGGGAATAATAACAAGTTTAGGATTCAAGACAGCTTTGTTGTTGTTACTGTATGCCTTCAAATCATTTCCAGCTTATGGCGACCCTCATAGGGTTTTCTTGGCAAGTTTCTTCAGAAGGGGTTTGCCACTGCCATCCTCTGAGTCTGAGAGAGTGTGACTTGCCCATGGTCAGCCAGTGGGTTTCTATGGCTGAGTTGGGATTTGAATCATGGTCTCCCAGTGTCCTAGTCAAATGCTCAAGCCATTACACCACGCGGCCCTTCCAAGGCAGCATACAAACAGTTGAAAAGAAGTAGTTAAATGTTCATAGAACATAACAGATTTTTTTAAAAAAACCCCATAATATCATAAAATTAAAACCAGTTAAAAACCTAATCTGTTGAAAAATAAAAACAAAAAAGCCCAACACCCGCACAGTTCCCCCTAAAAACATAATTTCTTAAAAATTTGCTGGAATGAAAAGTTTTTCAATACTTGTGCAAAGATAATCAGGAGGGTACCAATCTAGTCTCTCTGGGGGGCTGAGGAGATGGAGGGGAAAATCTGGGTTACCTCCAGAATTTTGCTTCATGGGGTGTGTGATTGCTTGATGGTTCAGCTGGCCACTCATGTGCCTGTAAGCTTGACAAAAGAAAAAAAGAATTGTGAGCAATCGTGCTGGCAGCTGCATCTCAGTGGGCCCAGGGCACATGCTCTAGACCATTTTGGTAAGCCGTCTGGGCTTTCCCACATTCCTGTACTTGTGTCTTGCTGTTTATATGCCAGTGCGATAATGCACACTTGCTGTGTTGGCATGGAACAAATGAGGATTACAGTGGGCCTTCACATTCACTGGGGTTAGGAGCACAGTTCCCCTGTGAAAATGAAAAAACCCACAAATTACAAAAACACTATTTTTTTAACCTGAGAGAATCTCTCTCTAGGAATCTCTAGGTCCTCCAGCATGACTTCTGGCTGATGTTGACCACAGAGTCATATTGTAGGAGCTAGAGATTTCTGCAGAGAATATATTAATCAAATCTGTGAATAATCAAATCCACAAAAGTCAAAGCCGCAAACGTAGAGAGCCAACTGTGTTTTGCTCCAATATTTAAGCTCTGAAGCACAGCTTCATTCCATTTTCCTTCCATTTCAGCCTCATGCATAATATAAACAGATAAAGTTCAAGTCAGCTTGAAACTCCTTCTTTTTGTCACTGCAGACAATCCTTGGGAAGAGAGTTCCAGAGTTTGGGAGCAGCCATAGAGAAGGCCTCTAAACATGGGCAGTTGTGTATGGGAGAAAATGAATTGTTTTACCAGCATTTTGAACTGTGGCCAGAAATGGATAGGTGTCAGTGGAGCTAGTGCAACAAGGAAGTTGTAGGTTTTCTGTTGCCAGCTTTGGTCAACAATTTGGCTGTAGCTCTTTTGACCAGCTAAAGTTTATAGACACTCTTCAAAGGTAGAATAGGTTAGATTAAATTGATTTATATGACTGAATTTTACCGTGGGCTTTTAATAAAGATGTGGCTTGACTGAACTCCAATTAAACATCCTCCTTTGATGATATGTGTGTGTGTGTGTGTGTGTGTGTGTGTGTGTGTTTGTGGAGATACGCCATTTCTATAGCATCAACCATATGTCCTATTTTATAATAAATGATTGTCTTTTGAATTTATGAATAGGATCTGGGCAGGATTCATAAGTGGCTTTAGAACCAACAGGAGGAAAATCTTTAGAAACTGGCATTCAAGATCATTTGATTGTGAACAGCAAAATGGGAAAGCTTGCCTGTTGTTGCTGCTGTTGAGCAAGAATAATTTAATATGAACTTGCCTCACCTAAAATAAAAACTCAAGCCATGCATGGCTGAAGAAAGCATTTGTCATGGTGTTCCAGATATTCCAAGAATTATTAAAAATTATAATGTCTTCAGAGAAAACTCATGATGACTAATGAGTGGAGAGAACAATTTCAATACAACTTGTCTAAAAAAGGATCTGGGAAAGGGATGATAATTTAAAACTCCTTTTAAAATATACAAATAAAATAAAATAAAATAAATAATGAATAGTATGTGTATGCCCATGATTAAGCCAGAGTGGGGGAACAATCAAAGTGTTTTGCATTTCAGAAGCTACCAACTAGTATGTCTAATGATAAGGAATTATTATTCATTTTTTTTGACTTTGAGTCATTTCCAACTTATGGTGACTCTAAGCTGTACATATCACAGGATTTTCTTGACAAGGTTTGTTCAGAAGGGGCTTGTTATTGCCTTCCTCTGAGTCTGAGAGAGTGTGACTTTCTTTAGGTTACCCAGTGAGTTTCTGTGACTGAGTTGGGATTTGAACCCTATTCTCTAGACTACTAATCCAGCACTCAAAGCAATTAGGAGAGCTGCAAAGTATCTGCACAGGTTCTCCATAACTGCAACCAGCAAAATCAGCAAGGATATATGAATAATTGTGCTTCATCATGTTGGATCAGACCATTTCTCAATATCTGTTACAGATACTGCATAAAGAGTCCAGTGGGTCATAAACTGAATACCATTACTACACATTGTGGGCACAGACCTTGGAATTGGGGGCTGGTCAAACCCTCCTAAAACTAGCCTGAAGTGCCTGAGCACCCTCCAAAATGATATAGCAAGGCTGGACTATGGAGTTAGGAATTACCATTTATCAATCAGAAATGTACTAATATTAAGCACTAGGAAATATTAAGACCACTATTGCTGCTCAGTCATTAATCAAAATGCAAATTGCAGTCAAAAACTCTGAAGGAGAATAGGACTTGGAAGGACAGCTATGAAGGAACTGAAGTGACAATATATATATAACTGAATATATAACTGAATACTAAAGTTAGGGTTATCTATGTCATTGTATTTCCCATATCAATGTATGGACAATGAAGAAAAAAAAATCAACTCATTTGAAATGTGATGCTGGAGAAGAGTTTTATGAATACCATGGAGTGCTGAAAAGACAAATAAATTGGTTGTAGAGCAAATCAACCCTGAATTCTCTCTAGAAGCCAAGATGACTAAACTGCGACTGTCAACTTTGGTCATATCACAAGAAGACATGGTACACTAGAAAAACAATTCTAGTAAGGTGGAGAGCAGTAGAAAAATAGGAAGACCACATTACAGATGGATGGACTCAGTCAAGGATGCCATGGCCCTGAGTCTGCAAGACTGGAGCTGCTGTTGACAGGGTGACTTGGAGGTCTCTCATTCATGGGGTCACCATAAGGCAAAGGTGTTTATCACATGGGGGAATTCCCGTGCAGAAATGGGGGCTTAAATTGGAAAAACCCCTCAAAAGTGGGTAGATTTTCACACAGTGTCATTGTTAAAGAGGTATTAACCTGAAAGGAAAGTAGATGGAAAATAGATGAAAAGTAGACAAAAGCTGCTCCTTTTTACTCTCAGAAAATCCTGAAAGTAAAAAGAAGTGGATTTTGTCTACTTTCCTTTCGGGTTAACACCAGTTTAATGACGGCGTGTGTGAAAATCAACCTGCTTTTGTGGGGTTTTTCCAGCTTTTAAATCTCATTTTGCACAGGATTTCCCCCGTGTGATAAACTAGAAAGTTAACTTGGTGACAGTTAGCAACAAATTGCCACTGAGCCGTCTTTCAAATAATAATATCTGCCTACAATCTATTGAATGCACATTTTCTTGTGAGGCAAGCTCCACTGCACAATGAAAGGAACTTCTACATATTTCCGTGTACTTCTATTGTGATTGTAAGAGTCTTCCTATTTTAAAGGATGTTTCAGTGAAAAAGTAATTTGCCCTGCTCCTACAAGTATCTGCAAATAGGCAAAAATAATAACAGCCTTCCTGCCAATGTTGAGCACCCCCCAAACAAACAAAACAAACACCTCCCCCAAGAATTGCCCCTTTTAAAAACTTTTGGAAAATTACTGACTGTATGCACATGCTCTTATCTTTCCGTCTATGCCAATGCATTCTCTTGCCTTTCAGAAACAGATTACAAATAATTTTCTATCTGCTTCTCTATATCTTCACAACAAGATCCTCACACAGACTCTGTTAAAATCTACAGAGTGCCTAAATTCACTTTGATCCTGTCTTAGCTCCTTAAATCCTCTCAGAGGTGCTGAGACTACCCTGTCTTTGCCCCTTCTCCTCACCTGCCCCCACTGGACTTGAACAATATGTGTGGGGTCATCATCCCATCTCCTCTTCAGTAGGAACTCCCACCCTACAAAAGTAAAACTTCTTTATTGCCATCTGGAGCTCCCAAAGGTCACATTTAGCCACTTGAGGGTTCATTGCACTGCTTCTCACTTGGCTACATCTTTTGTAGTGCTAGTTACAACCTGGGTATCCTTAGTTTACTTTGTTCATTTGGTGGCAATCAATGCTTTCTCCTCCTCCAGCAGATCCTTTTGGAGCTTTCCTAAAGAGTCACTTCTCCTAACCCGGTAACTTTCAGAGGTGTGTTGTTACATCATGAGGAAGGTTGACTTCAGGTCAATCAATTAAGATAAATGTGTGGCTGTCAGGATGCTATTGTTGTTGCGTGCACCTTCAAGTCATTTCTGACTTATGACAATTGTAAGGTGAACCTACCACAGGGTTTTCTTGGGATGGGAAAGTGTGACCTGCCCAAGGTCACCCAGTGGGTTTCCATGGCCCAGTGTGGACTTGAACCCTGATCTCCAGAGTCCTAGTCCTACACTCAAGCTACTACATCATGCTGTCTGTCGGGATATGTTTAGTCACTTTCTCTCTCATTCCTTCATTTGTTGATCTATATGAACAATACACTGATAGGAGTATTTAAAGTGGGAGGCACTTTAACTCTGTTACCATGATCAAAAATGTATATAATCTTTTATACAGAACAATGTATATAATCTTTTAGGTCGTAAATTTGGGTTGGATTTAAAATATAAGGGAGAGTAGCATAACAGGCCTAGCACATCAGTTACAGGAGAGAATAGACATGATTAATAGATTCTGTAAAGAAGTGTTATGGGAGGGAAGGGTTAAAAAGCCCCTTCAAGAAGAAGAGTTTTTATTAGTTCTGAAGGAAGCAAGGTTGATGTGTAGCTCAGCTCCTTATTTGGGTTTAGTCAAGATTATTACATTAGTGCAAGCTCTTTATTTTTGATGTCTGCCCAAGCAGCCATATGCTCATTCTTAGCGTAGGAGAAGAATGCTTCCCTTGTCGTAATATTTGCCAGGCTGTCGTTTGAGAAAGTCGGTGATAAAGAAGATAACTCTTGTATGGAAACAGAATAGTACTTTAAACAAACACTCTCCTCCCCTCCTATAATTAGTCTGTTTCTCTCTGGAAGTTATTTAGTTCCAAAAGGTCAATAATGATTTCTGTTTGGAAAATGGGATGATTTTTATTATGAGAAGTATAGCTTTGATTGCTTTGACTGTCTTTTTACTGAAACAAAATTGAAGCTGAATATATAGGGTTGTGCCACCAAACTGACTAAATATGTTCCACAGCTGAAAATGTACTCTATAAAGCTGTTAATTATTTGGAAGAAAATTATGATTGCCCATTGGATTATTTGCAGACGTCTATATATTTCAGCAGTGTTTTTTGTTTTGCTTCAGTTCTGTTCAATCTGTACATAAAACCCACATGCTTCAGACAGGCACAAATCTGCATGTGCAACTAATGGGATGGAATTCATGGCACCAATGCACCAATAGGCTTTACCAATGAATTTGAAGAATTACCTGATGTTGAAGAATCTGGGAGTATGTTTCTTTTCTTTAGGTCAAATGTACTACATTTGTCCCTCTGTATCCAGATTCTATATTTGGGGATTCAACTATCCATGGCTTGAGACTATTATTTAAGGGAGGAAAACACCAAAAGGAAACATTGATTTGCCATTATATATATATTTAATATAAGGGACACCATTTTTTTACTTCATCATATATAATGGGGCTTGAGCATCCACAGAGTTTGATGTCCATGGGGGTCCTGGAACCAAACTTCAGTAAATATCAAGGGCCCACTGTATTAGAGTGGGACTGGAGTTGTAAAGTCCCATGCTCCCCATCTGAAAATGATGACAATTTGAAGAATAGAAAAATCAAAACTTTCAAGCTCAACAAGTCAAACAGGAATTGTGTACTTCTGTATTTCTGAGGGCCAGTGTGGTGTAATGGTTTGAGTGTTGGACTACTGCACTGAGAGACAAGGGTCCAAATCTCAGTGTAGTGATGGAAACCCACCGGGTGACCTTGGACAAGTCACACTCTCTCGCCCTCAGAGAATAGGTATGGTAACTCCCTCTAAAGAAACTTGGCAAGAAAACCCTATGATAGGTTCGCCTTAGGGTCACCATAAGTCAGAAACAACTTAAAGGCACAACAACACCAACAAGGCACAACAATGCCCTTTATTGAAGCATCCTGAAATACTGTATTTAATTTGCACTGGCAAATACACTGTTGTTATATGTGATAATGTGGCGATCACTCATGAGGGAACTGGAAGTTTGTAGATTTCTTTGTTGTGACAACAGTGTAGCCATGGTTTTAAGGCTGAATCAGAGCCTCAAGTATGAAGCTACTTCTGGAAAATTTGATGTCACTCTTTTCAACTACTTTATGAGATGATAGTTACTTACATGAGAGGCTATCTAATAAGGGGAGAGCCAGCATAATGTAGTGGTTTGAATGTTGGACTATGACTCTGGAGACCAGGGTTCAAATCCTAGCTCAGCCATGAAACCCATTGAGTGACCTTGGGCAAGTTACACCCTTTCAGACTCAGAGGAAGACAAAGGTAAACCACCTCTGAACAAATCTTGTCAAGAAAACTCAATAATAGGTTCACTTTAAGATTACCATAAATCAGAAATTACTTGAAGGCACCCAACAATGGCAACGAGGAACCTCCCAAGCATTGTATTAAATACATCCAGCTTGTAAGACCTTGGATAAGGTTCCCTGGAAGCCTCCCACCACCACCAAAGCCTTGCCCAAGGCCCTCAGAAGATAGAGAAGATGGGAGATGGCTCAGTTGCCTTTTTTCATGCTTGGAGGAAGGTAACACTAGTTTAGGATTGAGCTATGGGACTGATGAGTGCATATCAACAGGGTGGTTGAATTATGTTTTGCTTTTTTGGCCTTCCTTGGGCAGATGCAGAAGCAGTGAAAGCAGGTCTGGTCTCAGCTTCTGGACAAGTTGGACTCCTTTTGCTATCTTTCACCACCTGCAAGTCTAGCATTCAGCTCAACCAAAGTCTGGAGAAGTGACTCCTCCAAGAAGCAGATTATTCCCTTTTGCTTGCTACTCACCATCCAAGGATGATGAAGAATGCAAGTGAACGACTCTCTTCAGACAGAGGGAAAGGGGAAGGATATGGTGTGCCATACATCTAACTGCACTGAGAAAGTCATTGTGGAACAGATTACATAGAGGAGTGGGATTCATGGGGAGAGCTGTGATGTCATCTTGCCATCTAAACTGGTTATAGGGAGGCAATATGTCCTAATCCTGTTCTCCACTCTTTTAAACATCTTATTCCTACAAGTTTTGGCTTGGCCTTCAAGGCTTGCCTATTGGGTGATGTCAGAAAAGCTGCTGAGGACACTGCCTGGCTTGTGGAAGTATTTAAAAACACCTTGTGGAGCAGAGAAGATAAAGGTTTCTGCACTATAGAAAATAATCTTAGAAAATGCTGACATACCATATATACTTGACTATAAGTTGACCTCACATATAAGTTGAGGGCAGGTTTTGGGGCCAAAATTATGAATTTTGATAGGACCCATGTATAAGTAGGGGTAAAACTTAGAGGCATTCAACAAAGGATGTACAGAATGAAGGAAAAGAAAATCATGCCAAAGAATGCTGCTCTTTTCCTGTCCAAGCATTCAAAAAGGGCAGAAGTAGCACCACAGTAGAGAGAATAGAGAGGGGTTGGTGGTTCTTTTAGGTTCTCCCAGAATGGACTAAGCTCTTACCTTTTGCCACTCTACTCAGAGAAGGAGATGGTTCCTATTTTGTGTTAAGGTACAGCACTTGCATTGACCTATGGATAAGTCAACCCAGGTTTTTTGGGTCAATTTTTTAAACTCAAATTTCTAGACTTATACATGAGTATATACAGTATGCATTTCTCCCCAAGGAAATGTAATGTTCTGCTAGGGATGGCCCAAGATAATTTCTGCCTCTAGTAGAGCTGCAGATGGTGGTATCTCCTTCCTTTCCAGTTGTGATACTTGGCATCCGAAGCTGGACAAGTTACTTTGGCACTTGAGGCATAAGATTCCACAAGTACTTCTTCCCATTACAAGCAGTAAAACAACAACAATCTTAAAGAAGCAACAATTAACAATTTCTACCTTTTCATAACATCCCAAATCAGTTATCTGAGGTGCTCACCTGACTCTGCCTAATGGTAGGGCTGGCCAGTATATGTAATCTTAAAGGAACTAATAATAGTATATTATCAATGTACTAAAGTGTTTTCCTCATCTTTGTTTCCTTTTATGACCCAATGTCATTTGGAATAAACTTTAATTGGACATTTTGTTATCCACTGAGTGGTCTTCATTAACAACAAATAGTAAGAACTCTGTCACAGCCAGTTGCCAGTTAGTGAAGTTTCACAAACATATCTTCATTATTTATGCATGCTGTGCTTTATTACCAACACCAGGTGTGATGTAGGAACACTTCACTACCCACAAGTAGCTAAAGAGGTCAAATGTCACTGTTAGAAGTAATAACGATTAACAAACAGAACAAGAGAGGTGTGTTCTCACGTGAACAGAAGCATCCACCAGTTCTTCAAAGCACATTTTATAGTATTGAGCTCAGCAAACCATTTATTACAGGAAGAGATCAGCAATTTGAGATGGATTCAAGGTAGCTCTGTTCCAAAACATGTTACTGGCTGAGACAAAGGTGTCCACTCCAGTTGGATGGGTATCCATTGTCCCTGGGATTGAAAGACACCCTTAGAGGGAGCAGGAGAAATTGGGAGTTGTCCTCCTGCCTCCAGCATCAACCACCTAAACTGGCTGCCCCATTCTGCCTAATGGTAAAGCTGCTCCTGATGCAACAGCCCATTTTACTTCTATTTTTTTCTGTTCTCTCTTTCAAGGACTTGAGCCTTGTCTACACTGACAAGGATACTCTGGAGGCAGCCTGGAATATTCTAGCCTTGGACATGCCTTGGCCTACCCCCCACCATTACCTGGCCCTCTGTTTCTGCCCCAGTACAGCTGTCTACATAGGAGTCCTGCTGAGCTGCCTGGCACATCTGCAGCCAGACATGGTCAGAACAAAATGCCCAGCAATTATCACGCAAGTAACTGGTGAGAGCAGCAGACACGCTGGGTGGTTCAGTGGGATGCCCATGCAGACAATCACCCAAGAGTAGGAATGGAGGGCTCCGGATCTTCCCACAAGACCCAGAGCAGGAGTTAAATTTTTAGAATCCAAGAATACCCTGATTCAGAGTACCTGTTCTGGCATTGAACATGCTAGACATCATCTGGACTATTTGCACCAGAACCAGGGTTTGAGCAATTTCTCCTGCTCCCTCTAAGGTTGTCTTTCAATCCCAGGAGCCCTGGTGTCACAGTGGTTAAATGCAGCCACTCACTCAAAACTGTAAGGTTGCGAGTTCAAGACCAGTAAAAGGGCTCAAGCTTGACTCAGGCTTGTATCCTGCCGAGGTCGCTAAAATGAGTGCCCAGATTGTTGGGGGCAAGTAGCTTATAGTTGTAAACCGCTTAGACATTCCTTAGGCAGTATGAAGTGGTATATAAATGAAGCTGTTTTGTTTGTCTTGTGTTAATGGGATGCCACCAGAACAGAAGGATAATGGGTCTTTTGGCTAGTGCAAACAAGGCCTGACCAAGGTGCAAGACTTCCTTATTATAATGTGACACTCTGGTAAAGTAATTTAAGCTAAGAAGTAAGAGCTGACCATATAGCCAAGAGCCAAAGCCAGGAATCTGAATCAGGATCATGGTAATGGAGGAGAGTAATTACAAAGATGTCTAATGCTGTTTTCCCAGTTAAAATTCTCTGAAAGCTACAGTTTGGTCTGACAGGCATATGTATAACTTTACTTTTCATGAGGCTAGTAACTTGGGAACCATTTTAAATTAGAAAAAGTTTCTGTATCTAAGGGGGAGAGTTAGATCATCTCCTAGGGACATGATTCTGACTTCCCGCCTGTTTGTACTGTACCATAGTTAGTGGTCTGAAATGCTGCTGAGAAGCAAGCAGAGTAAAATGGATTTTACTCCCTATATATTGGTCAACCTATGGGGTCACCGAGGCTGTTTCTGTGCTGAAGCCTATACTGACCCTCTGACTGAAGTAGATCCAGACAATAACTGAAAAGCCTTTGGAGCTGGTCAGCACCAAGGACTTTGTTCAGGAAGTGTTCTCTGGAGGCATAACATTAAGGTCCTCTGGACCCAGGGATAATTTCTTCAGGGGTGGCTTTACAGTTGCCTCTTTTGGGAAACATGTGGCCCCATAATCTCATACCGAAGCATTTTTCACTTCTATGGCCAATATGGCTTTCCCTTGTCAGTTTGAACAATTCACAAGAAATAAGGATTCAATATGCAAATAGGTACACAAACCTATTCTTGCACCTTGTTAATGTGACTGAGTCATACCAGGTGAAACTCTGCCAACAAAATCAGACAAGTCTACGCTCTGAATATCACACCTGACTCATCAGCTTTAATGGTGGGATCCATGCAATAGCTGGGATTTTTTGCCCCACTGTGTATCACTTGATATTTGCTCACATTGAAGTGTATTTGGTATTTTGCTCCCCCAACTGGAAAAATCTCTCTGGAGTTCTTTTTGTTTTGTTTTGTTTTAACAACTCTAAATAATTTGGTGTTAGCAGACTAATTGCAGACTATAGATGAGCAGGGATTCTAACGTGCATTTTCTGTATTCAGATCTGTATCCACTGTACGACATTATTGTCTAAATTTTTACAGGGTAAATCAAGGGTGGGCAATTATTTGTATCCCGCTCTTTTCCCAGGAGTGGGACTCAGAGCAGATTCACAACATTAAAACCAGTAGAATTAAAACATTTAAAAAAATGATTCAACATCTCCACCTGTCCTCATAACAATTCCTTAAATGCCTGTATGAACAGGTAGGTCTTAAACTGCTGACGGACAGCCATCAAGGAGGGAGCCATTCTGATTTCCCTGGGGAGTGAGTTCTAGAGTCTAGGGGCAGCCACTGAGAAGGCTCTCTCTTCCGTTCCCACCAACCATGTTTGTGATGATGTTGGGACGGAGAGAAGGGCTTCTCCAGGCCGGTTCATACTAGGAGAAATGGTATGTCAAATAGTGTGGGCTTGAGCCATGTAGGGCTTTACAGGTGACAATTAGCACCTTGAATTGTATCCGGAAACAAACTGGCAGCCAATGAAGAAGTTTCAACAGGGGCATTGTATGGTCTCTGTAATCTGCCCTGTTAACACCCTGGCAGCAGCTCTTTGAACCAGCTGAATTTTCCGAACACTTTTCATACGCAGCCCCATGTACAGCCCATTACAGTAGTCCAAACGGACTACGATGTAACCAAGGCATGTACCACCGTGGCCAGATCTGTCATCTCAGAGAATGGGCGCAGCTGGGGCACAAGTTTTAAAAGCACTCCTGGTCACAGCAGAGACCTAGGCCTCCAAGTTCAAAGCTGAGTCCAAGAGTACTCCCAAACTGCGAACCTGTGTCTTCAGGGAGAGTGTGACCCCATCTAACACAGTCTGGATCCCTATTCCCCGATCCACCTTCTGACTGACCAGGAGAAGCTCTGTCTTGTCTGGATAAAGTTTCAACTTGTTTGTCTGCATCCAGTCTATTACTGAAGACAGACACTGGTTTAGGACAAGGATAGCCTCTTTGGATTGAGGTGGGAAGGAGTAGTAGAGTTAAGTGTCATTTGCATATTGATGACACTGCACCCCAAAACTCTGTACAACCTCCCCCAGCGGTTTCATGTATATGTTAAACAGTATAGGGGACAACACAGAACCCTGAGGGACCCCACAGGTTAATGGCCAGGGGGTCGAACAGGAGTCCCCCAGTACCACCTTCTGGGTTCGCCCCTCCAGGAAGGAATGGAGCCACTGTAGAATGGTGCCTCCAAGCCCCATCCGAGAGAGGCAGTCCAGAAGGATACCATGATCGATGTTATCAAAAGCCAATACCATGTGAAGGCATGGAGGCTATTTCTTGGCCCCACATTTTCCAGTGGGCTGGATCATCATGTGATGAGAAGTGATGTCACATCATTTTCAGTTTCATTTTTGGTCAATCCCCCCCCCCCCCCCCAATTTTTAAAGTATCTGGGTGGGAAGGGCCTTGAAGGACCACATGCACAAATGTTGTGTTTTCCAGGGGATGTAAGCCATGGGGAAGTTGGGGGTCTAGGGTCTTTCAGTGGGACTTCAGGGACTGCAAGTGGTGGCCCTATGGGTCAAATGAGGTCCACAATGTACTTCCTCACCCTTGATTACTGGTAAGGTGGATTCTTTCTTAACGAAAGGGTGAGACAGCTGCCTGTAGCATAACATTTGGTGCATACAACATAACTTTTAGAAACATTCACAAGAACATGTACACATTGACAATTTCTCTCAACATGAGCTACAACAGAAAACCTTAGTCATACATAACTCTTGTTAAAAACAAAAGCTGCAAATAGTTTTCCCCACTGATTTCTACAGATGTTTGGTATAAACATTGGTGTTCACAAAGGGGAGAGGGATGATAAACCTGTTACTAAACTTTCACAACTCAAAACTGGGGTGTGTGCTCATATGATTAAATGCAAGCAAGAAAGGAAGTAAGGAAGAAAGAGAGAGAAAGAGAGGAAGAAAGGAAGTAAGGAAGGAAAGTCCTTATGTAGACTGAATGCCATCCAACTTCATATAAGTGGATGCTTGATCCCATAGCTGCAATTTCCCTTTCATCCCACCTGCACTAAATATGCCTCCCTAAATCTTTTTCAGAGTATCCCATAACTAATAGCCTTATCACATGAGAAAAGAAAGCTGAAACGGAGTGGGAAGTAGCGGCTTTCTCCATGCCTCTCTGCATGCTGTTGAAGCACTTTCATTATCAACCTAAGGGAGATGGTCAATATCAACCTGAGGGAGATGGTAATAAAAGTGGGTTTTTGTCATGCTGGAGAAATCTATTTGGCAAGAGATTTTATGATCCATTACTCTCTTTATCCATTTCGGCTCTTTTCTCATGCAATAAAGCTCTAACCCATTGGAGCAGTGAGAAGATGGAATCTGTTTTATTAGTAGTCTCCATTCAACTGTTGGATACCTACCCTCAAATACAATCTACCGAAAATTAAGCTTTCAGGGAATAAAGTAGGTTAGAACTCTTCCTCACTTCTGGCTTTGTATGTGTAGAAAGCATGCTCATGTGTGTGCACAAAGCAGGGTTGTCAATTGTGCTTCTCCAAAAGTTTTGGCCTACAATTCCTGTCCTCCACAGCCAACATAGCCAAAAGTGAGGGAGAATGTTGAACTGAGATCCAAGAACCACACAAAACCATTAGGAGGGCCAGTGTACAGAAACATTAAATCATGTAATCCTCTATCTCTATCCTCAAGTTAAGAAATAAGCATACCACTTCACCTACTGTTTTTAGAGATTCAGCGTGTACCTATGCCACACGGTTAATGGCAGCTTGATACTGCTTTACCTGTCAAGGATCTATCCAATAGAATCATGGGATTTGTAGTTTGGTGAAAACATAGAATTCCTTGCTGGAGAAATCAACCCCACTCTTGTGAAATACAGCACTAGAGGCAGTAGAAGAGAGAGGAAAAGAAAAGAGATAACCTATAACACTTCACATTTTGTTCACAATGCCAGAAGATTCTCATGGGTGTTTGTGTGTGTGTGTGTGTGTGTGTGTGTGAGAGAGAGAGAGCAATCTCATCCATCACAGCAATAACAGCATTATAATGTAAAAATAATGATCTAGAGAGATTTTAACAAAACAAATAAATAAAAAATCATAATCATTTTGAGGTAAAAAGAGGAGGGGACTATGTAGGACTGTAGCTACCAGGGTATGGGAATAAGGGCATTGCTTTCCAATGAGTCTTCTTCTCCCCCATGAAATTTTCCTTTAAGTCCCTGAATTTCTAGCACTGACAAAATTTCAGTTGAGGACCCTTTGGGGTGGTCTGCAGCCACCCCTTTTTGCCCCACATAGAGGTGCAGCAAAGCCTTTGGCAGGAGCAAAAAGAAACCCTGAAAAGGGGCTTCTTTTTGCCTCCCGGAAGGGGAGTCATAAGTTCTGCAGCACAGCTTTCATGATGCCTCTTCCACACAGCGCTGTTTGGGTGCTGCGCCTGGTGTGCATCATCATGGCATGTGCTGCGTGGACAGGCATGTGCCATAATGGTGACCAGGAGGCACGATAAGGACTTTGAACATGCAGACACTCAGCTCTTACTGTATGTACGGGCCAGCACATAGTGCGGTTTGTACAGCTCCTTAGAAATACAGTTTATATATTTAAAGAAAAAGGGAGACAAAATTCCTAAGGGAATGGAAATAGCAACTGTAAGAGTTCTAGATGTGAATAATTTTCAGTTCTTCACTTTCTGCAATATTAAGAATTTGAAAACAGAAGGAAAATTTCATTGGTTGGGTAGAATTCTTACAGGGGGCAATGTCCTCATTTTGTCTCCTTGTATTTAAAACCCGGATGATGCAATTAAAAAAAAAAAAGAATTTGGAGACAGACATGGGAAGAAGCAATCCAAAGCAACATCAATTGGCACTAGCTGGCACCATCAGCCTGGACATTCTCTGGGTTCTTACTCCACTGTGAAAAGGATCCTAGATTCTCATTGCTGCCTGATTGCACTTCCAGGGAAAGTTGACACACATATTGTACTAAAATAATTTTACTAAATTATCTTAGAAGAATTTAAGGGCTTGTTTACAGTGGCTGGAAATCCCATACTCACCCTGTAACAGTTACAACCCAGGCACATGGCATTTTTTAGGATCTGCAGGCAATGTGGGGCCTTTCTCCAAAAATCTGGAGAAAGAGGAACTTGCTTTCACCCCACACTCATCTTGAAAATTTGGATCAGTGATGAGTACACACTGGAAATGCTCTTTTCCTCTGGGTTGCTTTGATCTTGCTACAGTGAATGTGGCATTATTAGAGTTGCTATGAACCAGGAAACTCTGTTATGGCTATGGACTGTATGGGGTTTCCCGCCAGTGTAGAAAACTCCTGAATCTTTTCTATGAAACTGCTAGGCATTTTCCTCTAGCAAAACATATGCCACAGCTTTAAAATTTGTAATGTTCTTCAATGCTGGTTCTACTGAAGTATGGGGAAAAGAAAACCCTACTGTTATAAATGGGGATTGGATTAAACTCTCATTTTTCAATGCTGCTCTAATACTTTAGAACTGAGCACAAGTGTTTTGAATAAGCTCTTATAGTGCTTTTGTATTATCATACTGTGCACAGTAACATGTGGAAGAACTGTGAAATTTAATTAGTGAATGGTGCTTAGGTCATAGCAAAACTCGTACACTAAATATATTATAAATGTCTGCTTTGGTTTTAATTAAACAGCATCTCCTTAAAGGTTTTTAATCACTAGTTTAGATAAGTGGGATTTGTGACAATTGTTAAGATACTGCGGAGTGTAGCTGAAAACACCCACCTGCCTGTAGTTAGAAAAGGTTATTATATGGAGGAGAAAGGAAAGTGTTCTTAAAGTGTAGTTACTATGATCAATAATATCATAATTCATGGTAAAACATGAAATTCCTTTTAGAACAGTATGTCAGAGGGGTTTCCCTTCTGTTAAGCTTAAAAAAAAAAAACAACTCCTGAAATTTATAGAGTATGTAGCTATGACACTACTGTTTACCAAAAGGATTTGTATGATATAATGTAGCAGAACAAACAGATGTGCGAAGATCTACTGATTTATGATTACAGGGCCTTTGATCAGGGATGATCTAAGGATAAGCCAACCGGAAACTTTTCAAAAGAATGGAAACTATATATGTACTTTTTAAGCAAGAAGAAATCCAACAATATACTAATCTGTGGCTGTGGTTATTAATAATTCTAGTGGGATTATTTAGTTTCATCTGTGATGCTAGAATAATATTTAATAACTCCCCCCACCCTTATTCTAGTTAGGATTGGGGGGAGGAGGGTCAGCGCTCTACTGTGTATTAGTTATATGTCTCCCCCCCTTTCTTCCACTCCTTTATTGTCTTTCCTCCTCCTCCTCCTCCTCCTCCTCCTCCTCCTCCTCCTTCTCTTTCTCCCCCTCCAGTTTCATTATCTTTGATTGTATATTATTTTGACTGTAAATTAGGTTGATTGAGTTAAAATTAATTTAAAAATAATAAAAAAATAAACCAAATAAACCACCAGCTACAGCCTTTGATGTTTTATGACATGATTTATAAAGCTTGGCAATGTGCTTTAAAAAGGATTCCAAAACCCCCAAAGTAGTTAGTTATCCCTGTAACTAACATTTCACCACTAGCATGGGCTGAGCTTGGAAATGTTACGTTTGTGTACTACAACTTTCTAAATCTCTCTCCCACTATGCCATTGGCTGTGCTGGTAAGGGAATGCTGGAAGTTGTAGTCCAAACAAGTAACATTACTAGGCTCTAGACTGCATACAGTATAGTTAAGCATCAAGAAAGCTTGACTTCCTTCACAAAGCACCATCACACAAAAATATTTCTAGCAGCTCCTTGTATGGGTGATACAATTTGTGGTCTTTTTGTGGTCAAATGACCAGAATTTTCATTCCCCATCCTCCTTATCCAAAAAGCATAGTTACAACTGTGCATCACCAGTTTTTTCATGGACATACTATGAACAGCAGTCTGAGCCAATATGAAATAATGTGGAAAGAACCTGAAATGGGAAATTAGGAATGACACATTCAAGATAAAAGAGCGCAGCCGCAAAAAACAGTGTCTGATGAAGATTTAGAGTGATGGCTGAGCACTGTGAATTGTTTATCCATTTTGCCATGCTATTGCTGCAAGCCAAGAGTGGTGTAATAATTTATTTGGAAAACCACAGTTTAGTACAGTGAAGAAAAAAAGTAATCTAGTACAGCTTTGACAGACTGGGCAGATAGATATGAAAAAGAGAAACAGATCTGTTTCTTGAGATGTGGGCTACAATTATGAATGAATAGACAGCAGCAGTAATGCATGATTTGCTATCACTCAGCTGTTTTAGCAGATGGCCAGTTACGTGTAATTTTTCCACCCGTTTTTTGGGGAGGGAAGATGTTATATATCTTGTATATAGGGCATTTTGCTACTTTTTATTACTCAGTACATCTGTACCAGTGATTGCCTTGTTTACAGTGACCCCTTTTCTTACCATTTCTATATTTGTTCTTTGGATGCTAAAATTCTCTAAGACTCTCTGTTACTGCAGCTTGCTTCCATTGGGGATTTTTGGAAATGTGCTTTGAAAATTTTCCTTCCCCATTCCCTTAATACTGTGTAATACAGCTCTCCTGCCAGGATCAACCCCAAATTCTTATGCTTCAGAGACAAACCAAGTCTACAGATGGTCATGAAAACTTCAGCTCATTTGTGATAAGTTGGCTTTTACTACAGCTTTACTGACTGATCCCCTATAGCAAACAATATCAGGATAGGCTACAAACAGTGACTGGAAAGTTCTGTTGCTGCACTACATTGGCATAACTATGCCTGGATATGGCAGCAGGAGAGAAAAGGCTATCAATGTGATGGCCATTGGCAGATAGTCTGTTCCCTTACCAGCACTGTATGGACCCTGGAAAAATATGAGACACCAGGGTAGTGTGTCAACACTGTTCTTTATCCTAGAGTTTCACGGCCTACTCAGGAAATGGTTCCTAGGCTCCAAAAGTTTTGGTGAGAAACTTAATTTAATTTGCCACTGAAATAAGGCCAACACCAGCCTCAAATAAGTCTTGAAGGGAGAGAGAGGTCTTCTTTTAGCAGAAGACTAGTTTTGTTAGCCTTGATGGTGTGACTATGAATTCTCCTGAAGAGAACACACTGCCTTCACCAACATATTCATAATATAGCCATCACTTCGGTTTGGAATCATGAATAACACCCAAATATCTTACATTGATGGGAAGGAATCTTGTGACCAAGTGTTTCAGGAACTCAGTAAAACAGCCACTGTGATAGGATCTTGTGTGGCACCTCAAATTAATATTTGATGATGATGATGATGACAACGATGATTTTCTCAATGCTAAGGATATCTATAGTTTCTGTATCTCAGTCTTGAAACATTTTACTCTATGAAGCTTTTAACTTTATTTATACTGGAACAGTCTTTATAATTTTTTTAAAAAAATATTGAATGCATTACATATGCTGAGTTAGGAGAGATAAAGTGAGATATAGCACATGAAGAATTAAAAATAAGGCAAAGTGCCTTCTTGATTGCACAACCATCCCTTATGTACTTTTAGCAATGCCAGTTTAAACATTTCCCCCAGCCTTTTGTGTTGCTGGCTGGCCATTTTCTACTGCTATTTTTAAAAAATCAGCAACTTGTTGTTTATTGTTTGCATCCTATTCTTGAGCTGTCATTTTTTAAATCTTGGATTTGTTAGGTACTCTGGAAACATTTGTATTTAAAAGGTGGGATTAAAACACCCTCACCTTCGACCAATCATCCAGCAATAGCAATATCTACTCCTCATTTTTGGTGTATCTTTCTGATAATAGCATAGTCTGGAAAGAGATGGTCTTTTTCATCCTCCTCAATAATGAAGGCTTGATATTTTTATTTTTAGTGTACCATCCCCTTGTTATTGTCATCTATGAACATGGTTTTGTAGTTTTTCTAAAAATACAGTTTTGATTAGAGCTAATAGTGATCTGGGCTTCAAAGTAATATATTGCAAATAATGTTGGAGCTTATCAGGTGAACTTTAAAACTGGATCAAGTGTCCCAGGCTACAGCTGGGATGAAGGATGGAAGTGGGGATTATTGTATGCCAAATTGTCACCTAATTGCTGCCTGCCATCAGCCCTGGTCTTAGGTCCCAGTTGTGCTCTGCCAGCACTTTTTCGAAGTTGGAAATTTTCCGGTTTCTAAAAGGTGCTGGCGGAGTATGGCTGGGCCCCAGGCTGATGGTGGGCAGCGATTAGGTGGCAATTTAGCATGCAATAATTCCTGCCTCTATCCTGTATCCCGGTTGCAGCTCAGGACGCTTGATCCAATTTTAAAGTTCCCCTAGCAAGCTCCGTTATCTGTAACACATTATTATGGGGAGGAATGAGGGCCTGACAAAATTCTTTTTGTAAAATAATGCAATCACTGGCAACATGATTACTTTTTTCATTAATTTGTCTCTTGTGCTAGTTACTGCAAAAATGCTGTTTCAGTGTCATTTAGAGGATTTGGGGTCATTTTTGTAACTGTGAATGGTGTTATCATTCTATACTGAACATTAATCTGGTTGACATGACAACTTGTTTGGCAGTGTATAACTTATTGATTACAGATGTGTAGATGTTAATAAGATGGGAGAACCCATTGACAAAGTGTGTCTTGTGACCAGGTAAACCATGTGACTCAACTAATTATAATTTAATAGTTTGGAAGAGCTAGTTGGGACTTTTATTCAATATCCAGCAACATTTCTGAGAGATGGGGGCTAAACAGACAGGCAAAAAGAGGTGCTTTCAGGCTGGCTTGAAGCTGTGATGTTTAGATGACACATGCTTTGAAGCCAGCAGAAAAGTGCCCTTATGCAAAGAAAAACTGTTTCAAAAAAAAAAAAAAAAAGCCTTTCCCCTCTTCTTCCTGGCTTGAAGCCTGGCTTGAAGACATGTGGTCACAACATGTGCACTCCAGCTACCTTGGAAGCTGGTGGTGTGGTTGGTGGGGTTTCAATGTGGCTTCAGAAAAGGCAGCTTCAAGACACTTTTTCCTGCCCATCTGTTTCGCCCCATAGATTAGAATACCATAAAAGTTCATAAGTCTGTTAAATCTTTTTGATTTACATACAAAGATGTTTTTTTTGATAAGTACTGGGACCAGATTTCTTGTAGTATTACAGCTCTCAAAGTGAAAAAGAAACATCTAGATGGTGATGAAAATAGCATTTGAACTACAGAATAAATGCTGATCTACAGTCCTGAGGATGATTGTGCCATGTGGAAATAAGCCACACAACTGCAGCATTTGCCTGTTGTCGCTGTTGTTGTTACCAGCTTCCTCCATTTTCTATCAGAATGCCAGCAAGTAAATGCATATAACAAGCAAGCATTTTGAGCACACCAATAATGCAGCTCCTCTGCCTCAGAAAAGGAAAGGGCTAAAACCATACTCATGAGCTTTAATCTTATTAGAAATCCATGTCTCAGCTGACCTTGCAACACTACTGATTGACTGCCATGAGTGACACAGGGTTGGAATTAGGGCGTCAGGGGAGCAAAGTGAGCAGCTAGACACTGGTTTGTGGGAAAATAGTATTGGCCTGAGGGGGAGAGAGAGACTGAAACATTTAAAAGCAAACAAATGTATTAGGTGTTCTTATTAGTTTTCCCGAGAGTCTTATATATAGGCTAAGACAAATACTAATCTATCTAAGTATATACTGGGGATACACACATGGCTTATTCTCTGAATGCCTCCCCCCCCAAACGTTCAGGACACTGGGCATGAATCTGACATCTTGTGCACCAATACAGTTCAATATAAAGTATGTGGATTTTTCAAAGTGCTATCATATTGATGTACTTTTAGGGCCCACTCATGTTTTTTGGGGGCTAATGGGTTGCTTGACAGATTACCTGCATTTGGATAATTCAGTTATTATTGTGAAGGAAAAAATCCCCATGTAATTTTTTTCCTCTTAGAATCATAGAATCATAGAGTTGGAAGAGACCACAAGGGCCATCCAATCTAACTCCCTGCCATTCAAGAAATCACAATCAAAGCATCCCTGACAGATGGCCATCCAGCCTCTGTTTCAAGATCTTCAAGGAAGGAGCCTCCACCACAATCCAAGGGAGTGTGTTCCACTGCTAACAGCCCTTACTGCCTTGCATCCATTGTTCTAGTCTCCGGAGCAGCAGAAAACAGGTTTGCTCTATCCTCAATGTGACACTCCTTCAAATACTTAAACAGGCGATCATATCACCCCTTAACCATCTCTTCTCCAGACTAAACATATCCAGCTCACTAAGCCTTTCCTCATAAGGCATGGTTCCCAGACCCTTCACCATTTTGGTTGCCCTCCTTTGGACATGTTCCAACATCCTTTTTGAATTGTGGTGCTCAGAACTGGACACAGTATTCTAGGTGGGGCCTGACCAGATTGGAACTATTACTTCCCTTGATCTAGACACTATACTTCTATTGATGCAGCCTAAAATCTCATTGGCCTTTTTAGCTGTCACATCACATTGTTGACCCATGTTCAATTTGTGGTCTACTTGGACTCCTAGATCCCCTTTATATGTAGTCTCCTTAATCAAGTGCCCCAGTCCTATATCTATGCATTTCATTTTTCTGTCCTAAGTGCAGTACAATAAAAATAATAATAATAATTTTTATTTATACCCCGCTCTTCAGCCAAGGCTATCAAAGCAGCTTACAATTGTTAATTAAGACATTCCCCTGCCCTCAGGCTTACAATCTAAAATAGACACAAAACAAAAGGAAAAGGGAGAGGTGGTGGGGAAGGGGGAAAGTCCAGATCTTCTCTCCCTCAGAGGCCTGGACCATGGCAGATGGACTGGAGGGAGGGCTCTTCTTTTTAGGCAAGGCCTGTTGGAGCTGGCTTGCCTTTCTCTCCTTACATTTCTCTGTGTTGAAATTCATTTTGTTAGCTTTGGCCCAGCTTTCTAATCTCTTCAGGTCTTTTTTAATTTTGATCCTGTCCTCTGGGGTATTAGCTACTACTCCTAATTTGGTGTCATCTACAAATTTGATAAGCATGGCTTCTATTCCTTCATCCAAATCTTCTCCATCCATGTTCACATGAGACCACATGTTGGGCTGCCATCTGAGAATCTCAAGAATGCTAGCATAGTGTTTAGAGGAGCCAGAACAGATGTTAGATTTAAGATGATTGCAGAGGAATGTGAAAATCAGAGGCAGTGCATTCAAACTACACGGTTATAACAGTTTAATACCACTTTAATTGTTCTGGGTTTGTAGATTTGGAGAGACATTAATTATTCTCTGCCAGAGAGATCACATGTGCACTTCTATATCTAAACTATATATCCTAGAATACTGTAAGAGAGAGTGATGGTAGTTGAAGTAATATCAAATTATAGGTGTACCTCAGCTAAAAAAGTGTCTAACAGTGAACCTCCATTTTGTAAAGGCCTTTTACACCCAACCAGACTGTTTTCTCTTCATTCTCTGTCTAGCTGTACTTTTTAAATCAGCATCAGCTTTGGAAGAAAGTTGAAGTAGGGCTTACAAATACAGACTTTCAGTGTTGGATTGCAGCACTGCATCTGCTGTACATAAAGAAAGTCTAAGCTGGAAAAGAGTGGGATTCTTCCCTAGCTGATCCTATCATAGCTGTGTGTGCCTGCATATAACAGGCAATGTAAATAGCAGCTGCATCCAGAATTCCTTCTTGAGCATGTGTGGACAGCAAAACATGAAAAAAGAGAACATACAGGCCTGCCTCACCAGATACAACCAACATGTTTTTTTTTAACATAGGTTTGGCCACAAAAATGAAAATCATAAGAAAAGTGGAGGCTGATGAGAGAGAAAAAAAATCATTGCATGCATTTTGGAAAAGGTTTTCAAGGCTTGGAAAATTATTTCAACACTCAGAATGGGAAAACTTGCACAAAAACTGGGAATCCACCAAATATGGAGAAGATGACATGGCCATCCTGGAAATCTATGGTCTGATCAGATTTCATTCTGGAGCCTGAGCTTCCCCACCCCTCCTTTAAGGGTAGATGGAACCAAAACAAAACTAGGGCACTTGGTTTAAGAGCCCTGCATGGCGATGTAGATGTGCACTCAGATCTCGTAAAAGAACATGTGTGCAGTCCTGTTCTATGGTCCAATTGAGTTAGCTGAGAATCCTATACTCAACAGTAAATGTCTTTAGAAAGATTTTCTTTGAACAGGTAGGTTCTCCATCTTTCCTAGGGGAAGGTTCCCCTAACTCTTCGAGGCCTTACAGATCAGTGAGCTCTTCACCTCAATTCAGTCAAGGTACTGGCTTTTTGCCATTTCAATAAAGAGATTGAAATTTACATGAAATGACTGATCCTTGGAAGAGCTGTTCTTCAATGTGCCAGTCAACTATTTCCACTGTTATCTTCAATTTTTGATTGGAGATAATAGTGAGGATATGTTTTTCATGCTCAGCCTGGGGAGAACAGGTAGTATCTGTGAAGAAAGGTGGAGCCTTGGAGAAAATGTCCACAAGCTGAATGTAAAAACTCAATTGGCTTCAACCATGGGCCAGAGATTTCTTGCCATAGGTGAATGTATCTCTTAAAACTGGTTTTGCACAGTTTATGACTTAAATGCTTAATCTGACCTTTAAATGGTTGTGTGATCTTTTGCTGTAACAAAGCATGGGCAGCAGCAGCAGCAACCAAAAACAGTCACAAACAAGCATAGATAGATAGCCAGCTAGCTAAAAGAGGGCTTTGAAAAATTACATTTCGTATCACAGTTCCCAAAATTCCTAGGAATCATGGACAGTGCTCATACTTGTTGGGGGATTCTGGGGGTTATAGTAAAAAAAGAAATAAACAAACTTTTATTCACAGAGGACTCTTTCACACAGGAGGAATTTCTCCCAAACTTTGAATGGAGCCAATGTGAATTCCTGTTTAGCGAATTTACGGGAATCCCCATTGCATTCAGAGTAACGTTCCATTTCCTGAAAATGACCCCTCCTTGCCCGAAATTGCGTGAGAAGCTTTAATTCGCAATAACGTGAAACTCATGATTGCATTCGAATTGACTTCCCTTTTGCCCGAAATTACGTGCGAAGCTTTAATTCGCAATAACGTCAAACCCTATGATTGCGTTCGGATTGACCCTAGATTATACTTCCAATTCCCGATGTTTGAAAGAGTCCTGTGAGAAAGAGAGTACATTGGCAGCAAATGGACAGCCTGGAGCTTGTCAAAGTTAGAATGTCAGCTTAAGCAGAGTCAGTATCCTTTGTACTTCGTGATCTTAGATTAATGTCTAGTCTGGATTTAGGGTTGTTCAGGCCCTGACTACTACTAATTTATATGTATTTTTGTACTGGCCCATGCTAATTTGTTTGCTCCCTAGTTTTAACATGATTGTCTTTTTGTGCCAAGTTGTCTTGCAGCAGTATGCTGAAAAAATCCTTTCTCAAAGAAGCATGACATTTGGATGGAGTTTGGTATGGGTGTTCTGTGTATGGTTGTACTTCTTACTTAACACTGTTATTTAGTTTTTCCTCACAAAGTTTATCACCAGAATTGACAGGAAACAACCTGCATATAAAACTGAACACAATGGTTAAGCAATTTCCCTGTAATGCATTAAATCTTGTGTTTAAATGTTTAAAGCTTATTTGGTAAGCACATTTGCACAACTGAAGAGTGCTCGCAATCATTGCTACATCCTATTCATGCCTCCAGCATAGTCATTGATACATGGTAGAAAATTATTTCTTGTTCTATGAATCAAATGTCAATCTATTATCTATCTGTCTAAGCCACCTATTATCAATCTAGCCATCCATCAATCATTTTAAAGCTATCTTTTTCATCAGTTCACTGTAATACAAGAGCAGTCAAGCCTACTCAGGAGTAAATTATGCTGCATGTATGGTGCACTTTTAGGAAAGTGGAATTGCAAATGGTATGCAACTGTTCCTATTTATATAGTGGGTGACAGAATTTATGTTCTTACTTGCTTTTTACACCTTATAGGTTATGAAGTAATGACCATTTCTAGTGTACTGTCTCCACAACTGTAATGACACACTGCAACTATAAATTAAATGCAGAGGCATTTGTTGATTTCCCCATAAAAGTCAATGGGGAAGTTATCCCAGAGTTCAGCAAACAAAGCAAGGCTCTGCCTAAAAGCTGAGCCAAAAGTTGATGTCACTTTGAGACCATGGGCTGAGGTTATCCTCTATGCCAATGAAGAAAACAGGTTCTTAGAGTTAGGGAAGAGGGAAGAATTTAGTGCAGTTTCAGTAGTGCCACTTGCCTTTTTAAAGATCACTTAAAATCTCTCTTTCTCTCTACCTCTCTCTTCTTTAATAATAATAAATAATAAACTTTATTTTTGTATCCCACCTTTCTGCCTGGGTAATCAAGGCAGCTTCATGACAAAAAAACAGATTTAGATAAAACATTGCCTGAATAAAAAGATAGGATCCCCACTTAAAAGAGAATTAAATATAATACTATTTGAAAGAGAAAACTCACCCGTTAAAAACAACAACATAATATTAAAACAGCGACTTTCTGGTAAATAATGTTGGATGGAGTGGGGAGAGCTCAGAGTGAGTTAGATTGTTTTATTCAAGGAAGGCCTGCCAGAAGAGGTCCGTCTTGACAGCTTTTTAAAAGCTGTCTAAGCTTGTTATTTGACTAGGAGCGGCAGCAGAAAATACCCTCTGGGAGGTTGCTGTTAATCTGGTTTTTATAGGTTGCAGTGGATTCCTCCCAGAGGACCTAAGGGTGCGGAATGGATTGTATGGAAGGAGGCGATCCCTTAGATAGGTTGGGTCCAAGCCATGTAGGGCTTTAAAGGTAACCACCAACACCTTATACTGTGCCTGGAAACCAATAGGCAGCCAGTGAAGAGATTTCAAAATCAGTGTAATATGATCACACCTGGATTTACACGTGATCAACCTGGCTGCCATATTTTGTGCTAACTGTAGTTTCCGAACTAGGTATAACAGTAGTCCCATGTAGAGTGCATTGCATAAATCGAGTTGTGAGGTTATCAGTGCATGTACTACAGTTTCTAGGTCCCTTACTTCCAAGATAGGGCACAGCTGGCATATCAGCCAAAGCTGATAACAGGTGCTCCTAATTGTTACATTCACCTGCTCACAGTCCCTAGAGGAGAACGTGACCCCATCCAGGACTGGAGGTTGCAACCCAATACCTGGTTTGGGGGCCCGAACTGTAAGTACCTCCATTTTTTTCTGGATTCAGCTTAAGTCGGTTTTTCCTCATCCAGTCCATTACCACTTCAAGACACTGATTGAGGGGAGAAATGCCATCTGTCGTCATGGTGGCTGACCGAGACATGGAGAAATATATTTGGGTGTCATCAGCATACTGATAATACCCTGCCCCATGTCTATGGATGATTTCCCCCAGTGGCTTCATGTAAATATTGAATAGCACCAGGGACAGGGTGGCTCCCTGAGGGATGCCTCAATTAAGCTCTGTTTTTGAAGAGCAACTGTCCCCAAGCATCACTCTCTGGAATCTACCCAAGAGAAAGGAACGAAACCACTGAAACGCAGTGCCTCCAATTCCTACTATCTTAGGTGTTCCAAGAGGATGTCATGATCTATCGTGTTGAATGCCACTGAGAGGTCTAGAAGCACCAGCTGGGTCATGCGACCCCTGTCGATGCCTAGACGAAGGTCATCAGCCAGCGCAACCATGGCAGTTTCCACCCCATATCCCGTCCTGAAGCCAATTTGAAATGGATCTAGATAATCGGTTTCCTCCAAGGTCACTTGGAGTTGAAAGGCAATGGCCCACTCAATCACCTTGCTCAAAAATGGCAGATGTGATACCGGCCTATAATTTTTCAGATCCAGGGGGTCCAGAGAAGGCTTCTTCAGAAGCGGTCTAACCACCGCTTCCTTTAGACAAGTTGGAACATGGATGACACTTTTAAGAAATGCCATCGAGGCATCACCCCCTAGATGGCCAGCCATGATGGGCAGGGATCGAGGGGGCACGTAGTCTTTTTCACTTTCCCAAGGATCTTGTCCACGTCATAGGTACTCACTGACTCAAACCGATCCAGTTTAATCTTAAAAACTGGTTTACTGGATGCCTCATCAGTTGATTCTGCTGTAATCTCGGAGTCCAAGTCGGCTCTTGTCTGAGAGATTTTATCTGCAAAGTAGTTGTTAAATACATCACAAGCAGGCTGTTGTTGGGTTAAGTAAAGGGTTTTGCACAGATGGAACCTGTTTCACTTCCCCTACCACCCTAAACAGTTCTGCCGGACGTGACTGCAGATGCATTACATGCAGAGAAAAAGGCTCTCTGTGCTGCATTTATTGCCTCTCTATAGGAACGAAGGAAGTTCCTGTGATGAGTCCGGTCAGATAAGAGTCAAGTTTTTTGCCAGAAGCACTCTACTCATTGTCCAATCCGTTTCATCTTCTTGAGTTTTTCCGTATACTACGGTTGGTGATTTGAAGCGAATTGGAAAGGATGCTTAGAGGCAATCGTGTCGATAGCTATGGAAAGATCGGTGTTCCAGGTTTTAACCATGGCTTCGACAGGATCACCAGCGTTACCAACAAAGAAACCCTCCAAGGTTTTTTGGAATCCAATTGGCTCCATTAGCCTCCAAGGGCAGACCATTCTAATGGGTCCACCTCTGGTGGGGCTGATAGTGGCTCTCAGTCCAACCCTGACCAGGAAATGATCTGTCCATGACAGTGCGGTGGTATTTATTACCTCCGCCCATGGATATGCCTGTTGCATACTGAAGACCACATCGAGGGTATGACCCGCACAGTGTGTTGGCTCAGAGACCAAATGGTATAGGCCTGTGACTGTCATGGAATCCATGAACTGCTGAACTGTACCTGTTAAATTGATGTCAAGTGGGATGTTGAAGTTGCTCAGGACTAAAAGTCTAGGCAACGACAGCAGCAACTCCAAGACCAGCTGTGTCAGCTCAGATAGGGAGTCTTTTAGGCAACAGGGTGGATGGTATACCAACAGAATCCCTATACTATCCCTGGTCTTCAGGCTTAGGTACATACACTCGAAGTCGTCTGTTTTCTGGTTAGGTATCCTAGTCAAGGTGAGGTTGTCTCTATGAACCAGAGCCACTCTGCCGCCCCCCCCCCAGATCGTATATTATCAATAAACCTACAAACATCACAACAATCCAGGTATATGCACCAACTTCAGATGAAGAGGAAATTGAAAGATTCTATGAAGCAGTACAGGAAGAAATTGACAACATACCATCACAAGATTTCAGACTAATCATTGGAGACTTGAAGGCAACAAAGAAGAATAAAAAAGTAGGAAGATTTGGATTAGGTACAAGAAACAAACCAGGAGAGCATCTGATAGAATTCTGTGAGGCCAACCATCTATTCATTGCAAATACCAGCTTCATACAACCAGATAGGAGACTATACACATGGATATCACCAGATAGTAAACACAAAACCAGATAGACTACCTAATTGGAAGTAGAAGATGGAGAAGCTCTATCCTTGAGGCAAAAACCAGAACAGGAGCTGACTGTAGCACAGACTACGAACTGCTCACAACAAAAATCAGAGTTAAGTTGAAGAAGAAAGCAAAAACCATCATTATACCAAAATATGACCTAAATAACATTTCAAATGAATTCAAGGACAATGTAAGAAACAGATTTGAATTACTGAGTATAATTTACTGAGAATCTGAAGAACTGTAGACAGAAGTCAAAGAAATAATTAAGGATGAATGCAAGAAAACACCACATTTCAATATTTAAATATTTAAAATTGTTCAGACAATTCCAAACACAATATCAGATCGTCTAGAAAATGTTTCAGCTTCCATTAGTCAGTTGAGGGCAGAATTTAAATACAATATAACAAAATTTGGCCACCTCGTGGAGCACATTTGGTTCCCGATTATCCAGAAGGTAACATAAATAAAAAGTATCAGTATGACCAGGGTATTTATTTAAGAGAGGGGTGATCAGCTGATGACAAATATCTTTGTAGAATAGACAGTACAAAAGAACAGGCTCAGTCGTCTCAATATCACCATGATCACACTGACAAAATTGAGATTCATAGGGTATTTTCCTATATCTTCCTTCCAGGACCGCTGTTGGCAAAACATTAAAATGAGCCAAAGTTAAGGCTTTTCTGAATTTAGGTATTGTAACATAAAATAAATAGGAAACTGGAGAGGAGACCAGAATTTGATTATTAACCACAGTATGTCTAGGGTGAGCAGCGGATTCCATCTGGCCTTCAATGTCTGAGATCACCAGGAACCGATGATATCCCAATTGAACTGCTACAGTGCTTACAAAGAGATGCAACTTTAGTGCTAACTGAAATATGCCAACAAATATGGAAAACAAAGTGGTAGCCAACAGACTGGGGATGCTCGATATACATATCAATTCACAAGAAAAGAGAGACAAAAAACTTCAGCAGCTATAGGACAATAGCACTAATCTCACATGCAAGCAAAATAATGTTCAAAATTCTGCAGCATAGACTCCAATGATACACGGAGAGAGAAATTTCAGAGGTGCAAGCAGAATTCAGAAAAGGAAAGGGCACTAGGGACCACATTGCAAACATGCAATGGCTAATGGAGTGCACCAAAGAATTTTTAAAAAAATCAGCATGTGTTTTATAGACTACAGCAAAGCATTTGATTGTATAGATCATGAAAAGCTATGGAATGCACTCAAAGACAAGGGTGTGCCACTACATCTGATAGTCCTGATGAGGAATCTGTACCAAGGACAGGAGGCCGCTGTTAGAACAGAATTTGGGAAAACAGAGTGGTTTCCAATAGGCAAAGGCTGCATCCATTCACCTTACTTGTTCAACTTAATATGCTGAAAACATCATAAGAAAAGCAGAATTAGAATCAGAAAAAGCAGGAGTGTAGATAGAAGGAAGCAACATTAACAACCTAAGATATGCAGACAACATATTAGCAGAAGACATGTAAGAATTGGAACAGTTAATAGAGAAGGTCAAAGATGAAAGTGCAAAGGTAGGGTCTGATGCTGAACATAAAGAAAACAAAAATAATGACCACAGAAGAAATATGCAAATTCAGTCTAGACAACGAGGAAGTTGAAATAGTTAAAGAATTCCCATATCTAGGATCAAACATTGACCAGAATGGAGACTGCAGTCAGGAAATAAGACGAAGACTAGGAATGGGAAGGGCAGAAAGAACTGGAAAAGATACTGAAGAGCAAAGGCACACAACTGAGTACTAAAGTCAGAATAGTTCAGGCCATTCTGTTCCCAGTTACCATGTATGAATGTGAGAGCTGGATAGTGAAGGAAGGAGACAGAAAGAAAATAGACTCATTTGAAATGTGGTGCTGGAGAAGAGTACTTAGGACAGCCAAGAAAACAAACAAATGGGTTCTTGAACAGATCAGACCAAGGCTCTCCTTGGAAGCAAAAATGATTCAGTTGAGACTGTCATACTTTGGCCACATAATAAGAAGGCACAGATCACTAGAAAAAACAATAATGCTAGGAAAGATGGAAGGCAGAAGATAGAGAGGAAGACCACAAACTAGATGAATAGACTCAATCAGGGGGCTTGCAAGATCTGGGCAGGTCAGTGGAGGATAGGGATTCTTGGAGATGTCTCATCCATGGGGTTGCCATGAATTGAAACTGACTCGAGGACAGCTAACAACAACAACAATTGTAACGCCATTCAACAAAAGATTAAATAGGTCCAGTCAGGACTAACCAATAGAATTTCGATCTTTTCTCTGCTAGCTTTATATATGCACATTTTACTTAACATTACATAATGAGGAACACATTATATTTTTCTCAATGAAAAAATGTACAGTAGTTGTCATTATTCTTAAAGAAATTTCCTTGAACTGTGAGAGTTGACATGGAGTGAATAGGAAAGTGCACATACCATTGGGAGATACATTTAATGTTGCAGCTGCTTGAAATAGTGATGTGATGTTATGCTAGAAATCATTCTCCAACAGTTTATTATCTGTTTTTTTTTGTGTGTAATTTTTGAAAACAGGCGAAAGGGAAAAAATTCTGGTGTTTAATATGTAATTGAAAGATCAGGTCTTGGGGTTTGTGGGAGCTATTTTTTTCTTAGATGAAACCAAGGGCCAATGAAAGTTTTATTGTACACATGTTCTATACTATTTATTATATGTCTTTCTGAGGATGACCCTACAAATTATTTCATGATGCTGTTGGTGTTTTTAGGATTCTTCTTTAAAATGCGTCC